>JANHGB010019257.1:5565-60565 GCA_026283785.1 Coracopsis vasa
GATCATCCTCGTGGCCCTCCTCTGGACTTGTTCCAACAGTTCCGTGTCCTTTTTATATTGAGGACATCAGAACTGCACACAATACTCCAAGTGAGGTCTCAGGAGAGCAGAGTAGAGGGACAGGATCACCTCCTTTGACCTGCTGGCCACGCTCCTTTTGATGCAGCCCAGGATACAGTTGGCTTTCTGGGCTGTGAGCACACAGTGCCTGCTCATGTTCATTTTCTCATCAACCAACACCCCCAAGTCCTTCTCAACATGGTTGCTCTGAATCTCTTCTCTGCCCAACTTGTAGCTGTGCCTGGGATTGCTCCCACCCAAGTGTAGGACCTTTCATTTGGTTTGGTTAAACTTTATGAGGCTGGCATCAGCCCATCTCACAAGTGTGTCAAGGTCGCTCTGGATGGCATGCCTTCCCTCCAGCTTGCCAACCAAAACACACAGCTTGGTGTCATCGGCAAACTTGCTGAGGGTGCTCAATTCCACTATCCATGCCACCGACAAAGATGTTGAACAAGACTGGTCCCAACACTGATTCCTGAGGGACAACACTTGTTAATGGTCTCCAGCTGGACATTGAGCCATTGATCACAACTCTTTGCGTGCGGCCATCCAGCCAGTTCTTTATCCAGGACAGAGTGGTCCACCTATCAAATCGATGTCTCTTCAATTTAGAGACAAGGATGTCGTGTGGATCAGTTTTGCACAAGTTTGAGTAGATGACATCAACTGCTCTATCCCTGTCCATCAGTTCCATAGCCCCATAATAGAAGGCCACCAAAATTGGTTTATCTTCTCCATACTATTTCTGCACACTGAGATTAGAATAAAAGATCTGTTATTTCCTGTGTCCTTTTGCCCTTCCTTTAAACTGTAATAATGTTAGCTATCTTCAAGTCAGTGGAGAACTTCCCAGACTCCCAAGACCGCTGGAGCCTATGTAAAAGATGCCCAGACAAAAGGCACCCAAAAAGTCAATGTTAACAGCAGACTGAATGGGAGAAGAATGTGTTAAGCCTTCTCCTTCCTCCCCGTGTTACATGGTAGTTATTTAAATGATTTTAAGTCCTGGAAGAATCTTTAGAATGCTGAATTTTTCTTTTCCTAGGTTATTTCAGTTTTAGTGTAGGAGATGATTAGATTCTCTCCCATATCTACATAGTCGTATTCATGACCTTCCAAATATCAATTCTGTCTATTCCTAGTTCTGAGATACAGTGAAAAGCTTACATACAGCATTCCCGATTTTGCTGAAAATTTAGCACAGAATGGGAAGAAATGTATGATTGGTCAAGAAATGTATGTAAAATATCCTCGCAATTAATCATACTGTAGTTCACTCAGATAGGCTAGCAGTCATAAATTGGGCAATTTTTCTGAAGTTTCTGCCCTCACAAACTATTTACTTGACAACCTTTGGATTTTTTCTTGTTTTCTCTGTATCAATTTCCAATGGAATTGTCACTCTGACTGATTAATCTGTGTAGGGATATGAAGCACAGATGTCCTCTTTCTTATTTTTTTTTCAGGTTAAGTCTCATACAAATGTTCTTGCTTCTTGTCTGAAACAGTCGGGATGCAAGCTGAAAATGCCTCTGAAAAGAGGGCACAGAATATCAGAGAAAAATGAGTAAACAAAAAATTCAAAGGTATGAATGTGGAAAGATGAAGCAAACAGGTTTCACATTGCTGCAACATTGGCATTTGGGTATTAGGTTTCACTATTTTCTATTGTTAGTACCTAATATAAATTAATGAATTTTTGTGGGTTCTAAAAGACCTATTTTTCTGAGTTTGTGTGTGTATTTGAAATCATCATATATCTGTTGAAGACAATGATAAACTTTACATAGATGTGAATTAATTAAAATGAGGTCCAGATAATGCATAAAACTGCAGCCAGATCTGCCTTAGAGATTTTAATTTTTTTTTCCAAATTATGATTTTTCTGATAGAAAAAATGGAATATCTTGAGTTGGAAGGGACCCATAAGTATCACTGAGTCCAACTCCCTGCTCTTTGCAGCACTACCTAAAATTTATTGTGACTTCAGTTTGAGATTGGAATTGAGGTGGAATTCAAATGAAGAAATAATACACTACTACTCTACCTGTTCAGGCACAGGTTCTTTTGCCTCCTTAGCTGCTTTTTCCCATCAAGTGCAAAGTAGAGCACATGTATAAGGAAAGGATGCGTGTGAGAGCTGTAAGACCAGTAAAATGGAGGCTTCAAGTTCAAGACTGAAGGATAGATAACAGACAGTGAATACTTAATTAATCCCATCAATGCTTAAAATACTATTCCTTTATGTGATCCACAAAGATGTCTTCAAATTGGCTTTTGGTCCACAGAACTGAAAATGGTTAAATCCACACTTTGCTCACAAATAAAATTACTTACAGAGATGCATCGTATGGTAATAGGAGGTTTGTGCTCAGACTACACAAAATGGTTATTGCTTGGGATCCAGCCACAGCAAAAGCTTTGAAAGGTGAAGACAATTTTAAATAACTGTCAGACCACTACGTACCAGCATCTACCTAGGAATAAAGATCTTTGTGTCCAGCAAGCCTAATACTCAGATTAAAAGGCTCACTTACACTTGGAAAATCCTCTTATAATCTATCTAAGGAGTGTTCTTTCAAACCCACTTCCTCTTTATGCCAATAAATAAATGAGTAAATATTAAAAAACCTAAAGGAATAGTCATCATTCTCTGTACATACCTTCACAAATACATACACAGACACATTCACAAGTATATACATATACACATATATACATATATGTACACACTGAATTTTCTTTGTGAAGCTGTGTTGTTTTGGTTTAGAGGATTTATAATTTTTCTACATCTGTTTGGGTTACCATTCAGTCTTTTTCTAGTACTGAATAAAATGTCACAAATCTATAAATTAATGACTGAGACCTTATTTAAAGTGAGTTGCAACACATTGAGCCCCGTACACTTCTATAAAAACACATTTTAATATGAATGTAATTTTTTTGTTTGAAACGTATTTTTGTTTTCAGAGTGTATAATAAAACTGTCCTTCCGTAAAACTGTCCTTCCTTAGGTTTTTTATTTTCTCTACCATTTTTCATCTTGAAACCTCTATGTCTCAGTATATCATATTTTTTGGACCTAAATTAACTCTCTACTAAATATCAGTGCAAAATTCTTTACAAAAACATTACAAGAAAACATAAGAAACCTTGTTAGAATAGTACAGCCTATTTCTGACTGAATAGTTTCTTGAACTCCACATAAAGGAGGAGATCTACAGGTTGGTTTACAGATTTTTTAAATCAACTATATTTAAATGAAAACCATTAATTTATGCTACATGTACTGACTATGCTTAATTTGGTTTTGATATCTTTTGCTTTTGAAAATAAAATTTATGCCCATATATGTCCACTGCCTCATTAAGAGCTTAATTTTGTTCATCTGTGCTTTCAACAATCACCTTTAAATCAAAAGCCAGCTAATACTACTATTCAGTGTCTTCTGCTGAAGCCTGGCTTTGAGTTGCTACCTTTAGTAATATAAACTGGACCTGAAACTCAGTTCTCAATATCACAATAGAAGTTTAGCTGGTCTTTCTCTGATCAGCTGACAAATCCTCTCAGCTACCTTCCCAGTCTGATTGAGAGGGTCAGCAGGAAACATTGCCATTTGCTGTCTCAGTGGGAGAGCACTGTTTCAGAATTAGTCAGAAGAAAACTTTTCTCTGTTTATTCTTCTTATATCTGAGACTAATTAAGCCTAAATTAACTATAAATATGTATTGCAATTATACATTAGAAACTTGATGTGAAAATGTGTTCTGCTCTGTTAAAACAGAATATTCCTAAAAAAAGGTAAAAATATGCCACCTTTTTTCATGTTATCGCCTTCTCACATGAATAATCTAATTTTTGTTAATGGGAGTGCTCATGTGGCTAACCCCTGCATTGTGAGCACAGAAAGCCCAATTATGCTCCAAAATCACAAGGGATAAACAGCAGTTGAAGCAGCAGAATTAGTTCCACATTTCACAAGGAAACGCAATACACCAGCTGAGACATTATTGTCAAGAAGCTCTAGCCAAGTGTATGAATCAACCAAGTGAGGCTGCCTTCCATGGATTCCTCTGTAACAGACAGCTCTCCTATAGGTGATTCTAAGTAAGTTCTCAGCAGTTGCTGCTAGGAAATTAAGTTTTAACTCAACAGAAAAAGACAACGATCTTCAACATCCTGAGGGAGAGGGGGTATGGAGAAGAGAGGGAAGGTGGGGAGAGAGAAGCAAATAGATTTCACAGACATTTCTGTGACAAATTGCACGAAAGTTTTTCTTAAATAAATTATTAAGCTGACATGACATATATGGCTGCGGCTTGGAAGAGAGCTGGACTAGTAGTGAGGAAAACTGATAAAATGTATGGAAATCTAGCTCCTTAAATAGTATGTTGTACAGGCTGATGGTAGAGTAATGGAGCAACTTACCTTCATGCTGGTATATCTTCTTTTGGTACTTTATAAATCCGCAGATTCCTTCAAATTGTAAGGTTTTATTGTTTTCTTTTTTTAATTGTTGGGGTTTTTTTTCAGATGTAAGAATTTTTTCAAAATACGACCTTGTTAATATATTGACATATGTAAGAATTTTTGTGTTTTAAAAAAAGGGAAGGGAACTAGCCATTCTTTCAATCAAAATCTTCATTGTTACATGAAAAATCAAACACCAAATCTACGGGATTCTTTCTTTTAACATACTGAATTTTAAATGGTGGGAAAACCTGTCTTATTACCATTTCAATGACATTGATAATTAACTGAGAAAAATATTAGTTATCAAATATTACAACCATTGGAATTTTCTTTTCCAATTTTAAAAAAGTTGAAGTCTAAAGTATATTATAAACTTGACTTACTCATAATTTTAAGATGTCATCTTATTGAAAACTAATTAAAATAATGACAAGTATATTTGTTTAAAGCAGGAAAGTAAAATCTTTTAAAATATCCACATTTATGACCTTATGTATCATGTCATCTTGTGTTACGTCAGTCTGAACACATTCATTTTTAAATACATGATGTGACGTACTATAACACTATTTACATTGCTTAGGATTTAAGGGGTCCTGCTGTAGTTGTGAAAGACACAAAGTTAAGAAAAATGCCAAAGCTTTGTTAATGCAATTTAGAAATATTTTAAATGACATAGTAATAGCATGTGCAGTTTTGAAGAAAAAGTAGTCTTACAGAGAATATGGTAGCAGAACATGGGCTCCCTTTATGGATAATGGATTTTCTAGCTTTTGTGGTGACCATTGCTATACTAGTTATTTATTTTTAGCAATAAAATAATATGGCAATTTTGTTTACTTCTAAATCTCAGCTACAAGTTAGGACATATCAAGCCAAATTTTGCCGTTTATGGATGTCAATTACTTCAGCAAAACTGTCTGGTAAGCAATCTATAATCTGTTGTGCTCAGACTGGATATGCACCAATTTTTCTACTATTTGTAGAATATTTTCAGGTAGTTGAAGGTACAAATAGTTGTAAAATAACTTTACTTGTTATGAATGTTTTGGATGCCGAACATTTACTAAAACAAATATAATGTGCCTGGGTATTATATTAGCTGCTCATTTTATTACATAAATAATCATTGCTCAACAACTTGCAATAAGTTGAAGTCATACAAAAATTATTGGATGTGCCAGATATTTTGAAACATGCACACACATTTTGAAACAAGAGTCATATAATTCATATAATTGATCAAATTCTGTCAGGGCTCTATTTTTATGTAACTTTAAAAAATACCTTTCTCAAACAACTGTTAACATTTTGTGTATAGTGTTTGCCACCCACCTTATTTTGTGATCTGCTGAAAAGTTCTTGTAGCGTATGTGTAAGCAGAAAGAAAAGTAATAAATTTAAAGTTTTAATGTATTACTATTGATAAAAGATCTATGTTTACATTAGATTTTCACTGATTTAACACTGGTTATTTCAATGAAATGACTTTACTACACTAGTAAGAGTGAGATAAGGATCAGGCACAGAGTAATTTAGGACACATTTAGTGGAAATCTGGAATCTAAATGCACTTATATAAATCATGGTACTTATGAGCAGAACTAAAAATCCTTTATTTCACAACAGCTTTGACAAATGTATAGCATTTTAATTCCCTTGAACAGGGAAGTTGGGATAGTGTTAAAACCTCAGATGTACCACATGGAAAGGAATGAAGAAAACCTTGCAGGGAGCTTTAGAGTAAAATAATTTACAGCCAAAATAATTTTTATTAATCTGCCATAAAATCATTTCATGGAAGGCTGGTAAATTTTATTCAATAATCCATTTCAATTGATAAAGTCAATGCAATGATGAAAACTTATGCACCAGCCTGCAAATCCATCACACCTAATAACATCTTAACTATAGGTTCTCTTATTTCAGCTTATCCATCATCACCCAATACCCTAATAAATTCTTTTTAGTTACATCTGAACAAGGCAATGGAAGGCAATGTGACTGTCCATTATCACTATGGTGATAGTCAGAGGATGAGGGATTGCACAGGTGTATCTAGGATCCAATTTGGTCTTCAATATGCTCATTATTAATGGGGGAAAGGAGGGAGATGGAATAACAATAAAAAAAAAATGCTGTCTAACTTTCCAGACCTTTCAGTTTTAAAAATAAAATCTTTTTGTTTGTAAAACCAGCACAAAAATTTGCCATGGATATGAAAAACAGAAAAAATAAAGCATGATTTCTGGACGTTTTTCAGATTATACAGTCCTTGCTACTGCTCAGTTTAGGGCACTGAGTCTTTCTGGAAGATACCAGACAAATCCATTATATCACTGCCTTCTAGCAGTGTTCCTTAGGTTACAAACCAGGGTTCACAAATTCAAGCAAGGAATGACACTGTTAAATGTAATATTTGAAAACATGTTTCAGAACGTAACACATACTGGAGCAAAATACACTTCAAGAATTTGAAGATAGATGACTCTGAAGATATTGTGAGAGAAAGTGAGCCTCAGCAGCTTGGAAAAATATAACAGGTATAGTGAGTAACCATGAAAACTGCAGAAAAAGCTTTCTTTCTCACTGCTGCCTTTCAGTGTATATACTTCAGTGTAGATGAATAATAAAGACATGTAATTTAAACAAATTTCTAGCTCTTTTCAATGTCTGAGTGGAACACATCTCGTTACAGTCAATGAATAACAACCATTAGCATTTCACTGGACAGGTCTTAAAATATCCCTAACATTTCAACCTGAGTTTTTCTACAAATCTCATTCAGTGTGTAGGTGTGTGTATTACAGGTAGTTTCCTTTTTATTTTCTTACAGAACACAACTAAAATTATCTCAAAAGTTATTGAATCAATTTAGAAATCATGGCACCAATTTTATACTTCAAGTTTCCACTAAAACCTCTGTTGGGAACAACATACACAACCTTTTTTGTCATGGCACATTTTGTATATGAATTTGGGCAGCAGAATATAATTATTTTATTGTGTAGAAAAACAGTTGAAAAGACAACAAAAGAAAATACCTAGAATTCCTTTTTGATGATTTAGGTTCAAATAAGACCTTTGTTTGCAAACACCATCTAATCAGTGACTATATAAGATATTCAGTATTATTTTTTCCTTTGCAGCAAATGAAATCCTATAGTTCAGCTGTGCCCATTTCTTTTCCTCAAAAACCACTTCATCTACATTCAAGAACCTCCATGATTTGTGATATTTGTTTCTCTTAGAATAATTAAAGAGACTTAAAATTCCTTAATTCAACATAGCTGTCATTTACCACATCCACTGAAAAAGTTGTAAGTTTCATGACTTGTAGATCAGCTGCTGATATATCTCATCAAATTTTGTAGCGTACAACACTGACCATCCTAGGGAGAAAAAAAAAAAATCCAAACCTCTAAGCTGACTTGCTGTCATTAGTCACTCTAAGAACTACAATGACAGATAGAGACTGAAAGTTTTATGGACATTCATTTGTTCATTGTCTCCCACATTGATATGCTTGGGCCCGTATTAATATATTTGGGTTTTTTTTTTTCTCTAGCTATGCTGCAGCAATTACCTAAAACCTACACCTGAATTCTGTCTTAAACACAGGGCCATATCAAGACTTGAAGCAAAGTCTAGAAACATTACAGTTCCTAGAAGCTTATACCAGCTGTATGATTTAGGCTAGGATGAGAGTATATGAATGTTTCTCTAAGTGGATTTCTTACATAAGTGTCTGTTCACCATGAATGTGATTATTGTAGAACAGTGCACAACAGAGAGTTAAGACGTCATTCAGATTCCCAATCATAGATTCCTAATGACACTTGAGAAGCTGCAATGTATCTGCAGTGGCTCTAAACTGTCTCTTGAGAAAGATGAGGGTATCCCATATATCCTGTATTAAAAGTTCTAGGTGCAGATGCATAACTTACAAAGCCAAGTGCCTCGTAGTTAATTGATTTCGTTTCAGTGCTATTCAGTACCAAACATTTAAACTACAAGTTTGAATTTGTTTTTTGAGGTTCACTTAAATCCTGTACTAGGAATCTAAGGCCGCCTTCAGATCTGTTACCAAGGTCCACATCTAGGTTTGATATTCCGGACCGCTTGATGGATTTGAGCTGTTTACTCCAGCCTGTACTTCTGAAACAGTCATGGTATAGTTTCCCATTCTTAAGAAATTAAGTTTTGTGCTAAGTGATGCTGTAGAACTGTTTGAAGTTATAGACCAGGTTAGAGACCAGCAAAAGGGACAAAGGCATGAGTAATCAAAGGCTGCTTGTTTCATTTCAGTACAAAGGAGCCGACTGTTGTCCAGCAGAGCACAGAGAACAGTAGCGACAGATGTTGCTGTGGCATGTTAGCAATAGCAAGACACCAAAGAGCACTCAAAATTATGGACCAAAAAACCTCAGCTATATGACTGGATGCTGAAAAGAAATAAAAAGGTGTACATGGCTAGAAACTTTACAATTCCCTTTCCTCAGACAACTTGAATCCTGCTTCAGGAAGCTCTGCTTCAGGAATCAGCTGTGAGATTTCCTCCAGACACTAGTGATATTCAGATGGCAGTATTGTTCTCTGATACGTGTTTGCTACTGGTGCATGAGCTGTTATTGGAGCATTTCACCTAAGAACATTTACAAAACATGGAAAACAACATCAGAGACATTTCAACTTCTTGGAGCTTTGTAAGTGGGCCTAGTAAAGTAGCTTTACTATTATTCACCATATTATCATCATTTAATCACACTGTCCTGCACCTTCACTTTCTTTCTCAAATGAATACAGGGTATCCTATGTCCAATATTGTTGAATGATTAAAGAGCAATCTGTAACATAAAGAAATTATGTGCATTTGTTTGCAGAATTTCATCTATCAATGCCACCATAGTTTTTTCCTTTCATTATCCATAAATTAATCCAAAATGTGCTTAGTTTTCTCTTCTATCTAGATTTTTTTTACAGAACTAATATTTCATGTTGTATAGCACTTTATATAGCACTTTATATAGCATTTTATATAGCACTAGTTATGATTTCTTCTTAAAAAATTCTGAATATTTGCCAAACATTTTGTAATAAGTCTGGTATCTTACTCTTAATTGTACATCAGTATTAGATTGGCTAAAACATACAAAAGAGTATATATATATATTTTAAATCATTGGGTTTTTTTTAAAAAAATGTTATGGAAAGATTGTAAACTGGTTTAAGTTTATGCTTAAAGTAAAACTATAAAAGCATCACATTTTCTCTAGAGTATTCTAAATTTTTTCATTCATAATTAGATGTTTTGACATAAAGACAACAAAGTGTTAATATTTTACCTTTTCTCTATTATGTAATATATTTATTTCCCTTTTGAATAGGCAATCAAAATTATTTTTTAAATTTTTGAAACGTATAAAGACATTCTATCTCTCTTATTTTTAAAGATTGTATTTTTTCTTCAATCTGAAAATCAAGCTATCTCTAAGAATGTGAAGTATCTTCCTTGTATACATTTTGATCTTATACTCATGAGCAAAACATACAAAAATACCTGCTTGCAAAATTGTTTTCAACTGGATTAGAGCTGTTTGGAATCTCAAGCATTTAATATCTTTATTAACTTCTAAGTGAAATCCCCTTAATTTGGTTATTTTGAAGACTGTGATCATCATCACATTTTTTAATGTTAATGAAGGACAGCAGAATTATCACAATTTAAAACTTTAACTAGCAAGTGTAGCAATAGTAACTTAAGTGTAAATTGCTGTCTCATTTAAACTGCAGCAAAGTAGTTGTCAATGTTTTACACCAGATATTGCTTTTCTGAGAGATAGCAGAAAGGGGGAGGAAGGGGGGAGAAGGAGGCAAATGGACAGAAACAAGATCAGTGTTTAGCCGTTCAAGGAACACAGGTAAGGCGGTCACCTCAGGTTTGACCAAAGGTGACATTTGTAAAACCTGGAGCAAGGATGTACTTCTTGTGTCACCAAATAGATATTTTGATTTTAATGATAATTTGCTTTGAAAAACACTTTTCTAGCAAAAGCCAGTGCCTGTGTTGCCTTAGGTGGATTCCCTACTTCTGCTCCAGATAGCCAGGTATCTCAGCGCTTTTAGTCCCTAACCCACAGAAACTTCTGTCATTCTTTCTGCCATTTCAACTAATCCTTTCATGTGAACTGTTTCTTCATTTAAATCAGATATGTTATTCTTTATTCACTGTCATGCTTTTAGCTACAATTAAGTCTTTCAACTTCAGTCTAGTTTTCACTTTGCTTCCCTTTCTTCTGCACCCACACAGCCTGGTTGTCTTCCTCACACCAATGAATCTTTGATGTTCAGTCAGGCTCTTGTACTTCCTTTTTTGTTCTGTCTTCTACACTTCAGATATTTTTTTTTTATTTTTCACTTTGTGATATCAGATAATTTCAAAATTAGAAATAGCAGAAAGTGAGTCCAAGAAGCATACTTCAAAAACTGATTTGTGTACTATCAATTCATTAGCTTACTTCCTGATTCTGTTTTGGGCCACTGCATTTAGCTCTTGCTAGAGCAATTTCTGGGTATTGTTCTGATATAATTTACTCCTGGGGCTATTCCAAAAAAGCCCAGTATAGATGAAACTGCACCACATTTTTTCCTCCATTTTTTAAGTGTGTTCCAGCACTATCCCTGAGGACTCCTAACCTTCAAAAACTTCTACATTTTCTCATATCATGCCCCAGGATATTCAACTCACACTTTTAGTTTCATGCAATAAAAACACTGCTTTGCTCCAAAACTGCTACTAAGACTAAAAAAAGTTAGTAACAAAAAAGTAATACAACTTCCTAAAAATGTCTCACATAACTCATAAGAAAACTAATTCATAGCTTTTCATGTTTATCCATGTCTTTTTAATATTTAAAAAATAATATGTTGATTATTGAAAAGAGGAGTTATTAGCCCTGCTGTTGAATGGCTTAAGAGCATTGCAGATGTTCTCGTGTTAACTTGGCAATCAGAATCATAAGTTGTTATGCAGACCAAATATGAGCAGACAACCTTAATCCTTTTACTGTGGAGATTGTTGTAAATATCTACTGGGAAACACTGTCTGTTTTATTCTACTATATAACTATATTCTACTATTCTACTATACTATATTAAGGTCTATACTAGACCTTAGTAGATTCAAAAGAGTAATAGTGGAGTGCACAGCTAAGTACACAATTCACTGTACTGCTTCCAAATTCCCCCTTTTCCCATCTTAATTGTAAACAATAAAGTACAATTATTAATTTCAAATAACTAAGGGGGTTTTTAGCTACTTGCTTTCATCTCATCATGCTCCCAGCATACATGTATTTTCAGACTTCCCTGCATTAAGTTGGCAGCCATTTATATAAAAGAAGATACTGACCAAGACTCAGGTTATTACATTCCACATTTGTTGATCTAGCCATTGAAATTTATAAAAGTATCGTACAATATTTTGGTATTTTAAAAATACTAATGAAGTCCCCTGTTATGCACTGAAGTTCAGAACTTTAAAAGCTTGAAAAGTTTTACAGCCAGTTTTAAATATAAATATCTTCTGGATATCTGGATGAAATATTACAAGATGGTATGATTGAAAATAACTTTCTGTTCTACAGCAGATTTTTATTATTGATAGCACATAGAAAATAGATATTTTGGATTCATCCGGCACATTACTTACTATATCACAGATAGATACATTTCTGTTTCATTTCTCAAGTTAGGATAGCTGGCTGCAGCCATACTCGTAGTGAGATAGTGTGCAAAAATTAGTATTAAAAATGCATAGCTGAAGTGTGCTGTACTCTAGGTGCCCCCGTCTGATGTCTGACCCTTTAGGAATGATAGGGAGCTTCTGTGAGATAGAACAACTTCCAGCTGCTCTAACACACACTGGGGATCAGTTCTGCCCTAAGAATCAGGGACCCACAATTGATTTTAGGACAGCCCCTCACACTGCTTTATTAAAGAGAAGCTTGGGACATTAGAGAAGAAGAGCTTTTTGCTCTAAGTTGGTCAATGGCTGGTTAACTTCCATCTCTTTATGACAAGCTGGTATTTATTTCATGTTGTTATGCATATGTAGCTGTTATATATGTGTATATATTTGTTTATCTTTCTATAACAGCTCAATTAAACTTGCTGACTACATGAGGCTGTGAAATAGAGTGTGTTTCTGATCTGTTCTCTCTATGCCCTATCTCCTGAAGGCTGGACCAATGGCTAATCTTGGCTTCTATTATTAAATTCTAGTAATTGCTTCTCTAGTTCCCACATGTATTCCAGCATGGTAAATAAAAGGTGGAAATTTGACATTTCCTGACCTGTAATGTGCTCTGCATGGTTTATTTGGATTACTAGGCATGGCTTACAAAGGTGGTGAGAGTTATAGAGGTAACCTGCTTAGCCTTTGAGCAGCAGGGCAGAAGAAATAGTTCTACATTATTCAAGCAGCAATTCCTCATACTGATCAAAGGGGAGCTTTAGTAGGCTCTGAAGGAGTTCATCTTTTAATTCTTGCTCATCAGAAGCAGTATGGCTGTGTCCCTAGTCTTAGAGCTTTGTAGTGCAGTGTACCAAATCTGAATCATGGCCCATAGAGACTAGTGTGTTGCCCCTCTGGGAGGCTTCAAAAATAAATGACAATCCAGTCAAATAACTGAGAATATTTATCAAGAAAACAAAATTCTTTCCTATTCTCAGTGACAATACTCAAAACCTGAAGAGTATTATTACTCCTTTTGTGATGTTGTTACAATGGAGAAACAAGTTATATGCCTAACTTACAAGTACCAATCCCACAGAGCTACAGAACATCAGGAATTACCCCTGCTTACTCTTCATAGATAGATACATATGATGTACAGGAGAGCAAAAGACCCTTATCCTCCATCAATTCAAGCAATCTTTTTCTTTGATGACTATGGTGTTAATCAAGTAGTATTTAGTATATTCACCTTCTAAAACCAACACTTAAATTCAAGAAATGACAATAGAGCACTTTTAATAGTAGATACTGTTGGCAAGTTACCTATTACCGAGCACGTTAGGAATTTATAAAATACTGTCATATAGTTTATCCAAAAGGTAACTGTACTTAGCAATTTGAAAAAAAACCTGTTTTGGCTGTTTTTTTTGTTGTTTGTTTTTGGTTTTTTTTTTTTTCCATTTCACATCTGCTGAATAACTTAAACGTTGATACTGTGTTTTATTTACTCCTTATCTGACATAGAGACTGGTTAGAGCCTGATTCTTTATCCTGTATTTGAATACCTGCTAAAACTAGGTCTGGACACGTCTGTTTTACAAAAATGGTAGCGAAGTTAGTAGAATATATATGTTAACTAGCAGCAAATGTTCTTCTAGACACCTTGGTCATCAAAATAGAAATGCTGTAAAAATGCATGCTTTCTTACTGATCCAGCTAATTTAAAGAAAACAGATTTAAAGTCCTACAGGGATGAAGCAGTTATTGTCTTTCATTGTATGCATGGTTAATAAAGCAGGCTGTGAGGCTGAATATTTTTCTGGGAATGGAACCAATAGAAATACAACATAGGTATATACTGTGAAAAATATTATTGATGTCAATAAGATAAGATGCATTCTGGAGTGAAAGAAAGTCAGTAAATCTGAAAAGAGAGAAATATTTCTCCATGTCAATCAAAGTACAAAGACATGAACAAAATATTCTGAATTTTTTTAACTTAAATATAACTCTGAAAGTTATACATCCATGTCAGTATTTTACTGATGTCTCAGACAGCAGAATTGATTCTTTTATATTTTATCATGTCAGAAAAAGATGTTTCTACATAAGTCTGGTTGTATATTGCCAAGAATAAATTCTGCTTTTAATCTACCGCTGTGTGTAGCAGCATTGTTGTTTCATTCATCCAGAAGCCCATCAAAACCAGCAGCTTAAAGAAACTGGTTTCTTATGAAGATGCAGTAAAGTAAAACACATTTAAATTTGTCATACAAGAAGCAAATAAGACACATTTAAATTTGTTGTACAAGAAACAAATAAGACAAGCTCTTGTGTTTATGATGCAAATATACTTATGAAATTAATGTGGTTCTTTTTTCAATGTGAATGAGTTCTAGCCTTGTCTCATTGACATAATGAGTATTTAAGGCTGAAGACTATGAAATGAGATCCTGCACAGTGTCTTCTAGTTCAATTTTACCTGAAAAGAACACTGCAGTTCATGTACCCTGAGACTGTTTCACAATGAAAAACAAAATATGATGCAAACAAAATATGAACAATCAGAAGTTTATTTCAAAAGTTCACTCCTGATCTAAGACAAGTATTTCACCAGTACAATCAAGGGAGTACATAGAAAGCAAATAATTTGTAGGTGTCTAGGATAACCTGAATAACAATCTGCACTCTTTTTTCACTAGTTCAGCAGTCACAGAAGTGTGAGTCCAGATAGCCAGTTCACACATAGAAACCTATGCAGTATTTTAATTAACACATCTTAGGTGTCTTTACGTACATGTGAATCTCATCCTTGTATTACATGTAGACTGACTATAGAGTAAATCCTAGGGATTAAAACAAAATATCCCACCATCTCTTACCATCTATATTATATCTTCGTGTAAGCTGTGGCTTACATATATTCAAGGTGTGTTTTCTATGTGAGTTTCATAAAGTAAAGTTTTTATGGAGTCATCTAATTAAACACTTTTTTTTTCTTTTTTTTTTCCTGTTTGATGGCTAATTAGGTGTAATACTTATGCAGGTGACTTTGGGGCAACTACACTGATGATTGAAAAAATCCCCACAAAACACTTTTCACAGAAAAGGTATAATTTCTACCATAGAAAAGACAAAATTATGGAAATCCTGAGAAGATGCAAATCTATCTAAAATGAATAGACGTAATAGAGAATAGCAAGAACCATTTTTATGATTCTCTAAGGACATTCAAATGAAATCAACATCCAGCTGGTTAAGAGCCCATAACTAACTGTCGTTTTGCTCACTTGACAGACATTTCACTCAGAGACAGAAATCCACTGCAGAATATTAATATACCCAGGTAGCTGACCACAAGCTGTGACATTTGTAGGAGGGAGGGGAAAACATTACTTACTGCTTCTTTTTTGTTGTTGTCATGTTCTTTTCTGACTAGGGACACAAATTGTAGATGGTGTATTAAATGGTTTCTAGTTTTGACCTATGTGCAGAGGTAAAATTAGAAATGCAATATAGAATAACCTCATAACCACCATTAACAGCATACAGTAATGTCAAGAATTCAGCCTAGAAATAGACATTTATTGCTTTAAACTTCCATTGTGTCTATTTATAAAGAAATTTCTATAAAAATAAAATTCCAATCTGAAGGCATACAAATTACTCTTCTAAGGATAGTGAAAACAATTGCCAACCCATCTGAACCCTAGTAATGTCAATTAGGAATGAGAAGAACCAATATATTTGTAAGTAAATTCGAAGTAATCTCTTTTAATTAAATATAGAACAACAAAATGTTTACTTGAGTGTAACTCCAATAATCTAAAAACTAGTTGAGAAACTGTTTTCACAAGCAAATAATAATAATGCTTTGACGTTCCCTAGAGACTCATAATATCATTCACGACAGCTAACTGTAGTCAGCAGATTTCAGCTACGCCCAGATGACAAAACAGCACTAAGTCTGCGATGTGACTGCACTTCAAAATGCAAACCAAAATTGCTGTGGCTATTTCTGAACAAACCTGTGGTTCTGCTTGCAGAATTACATCTCAGTATTGGATCTAAGCGTGGTGTGTATGATATTATTTTAAGCTTATATAACTGTGAGTTAAATTATCAAACTAGGAAATTAATTTAAAGAAAGAGAAAAAATTACAAATATCTTGAGTAATAATTTCTTTCTGAGCATGAAGTTACTAAGAAGTATAAAGTATTGCCCCGCTAAGCCTGTATGCATGTAAATTACCAAGTGACATTTAATATACGAAAATAAGGGAAAATGTCATTACGTGAGAAAGCCTGTCTTAATACATGCACGCTATACAAAAGCAGGTGTTAATGTTCATGATGCACATGGTAAAAACAATTAAACAGAAAAAAAGTAATTACTCTTTATGCACTTACTAACGTAATGTAGGCAAAATGCTGAAATACATGAGAAAGAATGAAAATAAAAATAAAAGTATTATTTAAACAGAAAGGAATGGATTGCAAACATAAATTAAAGACAGAAAAGTATCACAGGCTATCACAGCACAGTGTATTTGATTTGTTGGGTGGTGCTAATATTCATATTGTAACACTTAAAATTAAAACCCGTTACATTTACATTATGAAGTTGTAAAATGATTGCCAAACAAGTAGAGAAAATCCTTAACAAAAAGACAAAGTCAATTGTTGTTACACAGATTTGTTCTTCACTTGCAAACATAATGGGAAAGAAAAACTAGTATGACTATTAGATACTGGCAAACTCTCTTCTGTCTTTTATCTGTAGCTAAATAGTGTCCTGTGACAATTATAAACTATAAGTTCAACAGTCAAGATACATTAACATAACTTAAACAAAAATACTTTGGTAGTTTAACTTGCAGTAGTATACAAATGTTTTGCAAACATGCGATGACATAGCCAAACATAAATGATTTTACATGAAAGTCTGAGCAATGTGACAACTGAAGGAGTAAAGAAAGACTGGATTCTTTGCACCAGGAGGCATCCAAGTGATAGAAGAACAATGAACAAGAGAAATAAACAGGGCATCCTCCTGAACATACAAGAAGCATAACTGGCAACAGCAAAAATAAGTTGCATCAGCAGGAGATAAGATACCCCTTTTGGAAGAGGATCATTAGAAACCCGTTAGTCATAAGTGAAAAAAAACCCAAAACCAACCAGCAGTTAAAGACACTAGCTCATTTCAGTTCAGACTTTTTTTTTTTTTTTTTTGTCCTAAGTATTGTTAAATCTGATTGCTCTGATCTCGGTAACATAGAGCCACCAACAACCATACCAATCAGTGATAACTGTATGATATCAGCTCCCAGTATTATATAGCCAAAACTAATTTAAGCGATAGATATTAAAGCTGAACAACCTTATATATGTGTGGTGATAAGGAACAATATCATGTGACAACTAATTATTAACACAAAAGATGTTGTTAATCAATGAATTTAATAAAGTGTTTGTTTGACTTTTTTGTTTTTTAGTTTTAAACTGCTCAGATTTGTCAGTCTTTTAAATACTCCCACCACAGCAATCTTTATTTCCCTAATATTTAAATGAACATTAAAAATATGCATACACATATTCCAGTGTAATGTCTTTTTTCTTTCACTATACTAAGCTTTTCACGTTGATAAAAATTAATTAAATATCAGAGATTATCTCCAGTAGACTGTTGAGGGAACAGATAGAGAATCTCAAAAGAAGATGATTGTGAATAAAAAAAGCCTTTATATTAGAAGCCATCTTAATCAGCTAGTTGGTAAGGTAACAATCTAAAGCTATTAGAAAATATTGCTTATACTTAATTGTATACCTTTATGTCAGTTTTATTTGTTAATGGATAAAGCAGTAGTTTCTTACTGATATCCACATAATGCATGTTTTAGGCCTTAAAGTGTTTGACTCAATGACTTCTCATAACCAAGGTTCATGAATTAATCAAATATTCTATGCAAACAAAGAGCACTATCCTTTTTAAATTTTCCAACTTTTAAAAGATCTAAAATTCCTCCTTTTACTTGTCCCCTTGCACAAGACAGAAATAAATTAATTGCTGTTTCCCTGAACCAGTTAATACTTTAGACACTCTTAACGATTTTACTCGGTTTAGTCGTAAGGAAAACAATCCAGTCTCTTCAAAAGTTTTTTAGATAACAGTTAATTCTTCTCAGTACGAATGTGCAGTCTTTTGGCTTTGCAACAATAAGCATTGCACCAAAGTCTAGTCCACACAAGTGGCTGTGACTGTCTTTGCTCCTAAATAAAATAGTGTTAATCTAGCAGCATAATCCTGTTGATTACATTGTGTTACCATTAATGGCCAGCACAGAAATTCAGATCAGCTTGGTTATCTGACTGGAAGCTAATCCTGGGAGTGTGAGGAGGGAAGACTTTAATAAGATCAGCAAGTTCATCTGATTTACTGAGTAATTGGTACTGATGCATTACAGAAGCAATAGCGAAGTTGAAACATGGGCAAAGGGAAAAGGTAGAAGAGATCTACTCGGACTCTCTTCTTCAACAGAAATGCACAGATAAGTTTAAGACAATGGTGAAACCCTGCATTCGTTATTCTCTCAATGTATTTATGCATGTAAAGAATGTTAGTATTTTTATATTTGTCAACACTTAATTCCTTTTGTGTCTTAACAAAGTTCACTTCTTGGTTACACCTCTGCATCAGACAGAAGAATTTGTCAGTTCTAGAATGAAAAACTGCATGCTCTTTTATCTAACTTGAAATATTATCTGATGGCACTATAATTAAAAGATAGGGAAATTATCAATATAGTATAAGGAGAGGATTTACCAATATATACATAAATAAATTATACGTATATAGCAATAATAAATTTTATTCACTAACCTATTTTGCAATTCTTTGTTTCTAGAACCGTCAGATCTACTGACTATGGTAGTAGGTTCCCACCTTTAACAGCAATTCAATCCCTTTTTCTGCTGAGTAGGGACCAGTCAGATCTACTGACTATGGTAGTAGGTTCCCACCTTTAACATCAATTCAATCCCTTTTTCTGCTGAGTAGGGACCATGTTTCTAGAAGATCGCTTGCACAGGGTGAGACACATCCAGGTATCCCAGAAACTGATTCAACAACAGTGGTTTTGTACCTTTCAACTTCTGGATACATAAATTGAACCAGCTTTGTGTTTGGGTCTTTAAATATCTCTTAGGGTTTTGGTTTGTTGTGGGTTTTTTTTAAAAAAATTTTGATTATCAGGGTCGTATAAAAACCTGTTGTCATTAAAACCCTGTTGTCAGTGTACTTGTTTTGGTATTTGTGCTAAGAGTGGCTAGCTACTTATAAGGACATAGTACAATATTGACTACTCAACTCTTTGAATGTTTTACTGCATTTTTTTTCATCTAGAACTTCAGATATTTTTCTCAAGAGGAATTCCCAAGAGATTGTCTTCATAGAATTATAGACTGGTTTGGGTTGGAAGGCACCTTAAAGATCATATATTTCCAATCCGCATGCTGTGGCCAGGAACACATTCCAATACACCAGCTTGGTCAAAGCCCCATCCAACCTGGCTTTCAACACTTCCAGGAAGGAGGCATCCAGAAGTTCTCTGAGAAAAATGTTACAGTGTCTCACCACCCTGACGGTGAAGAACTTCCTAATATCTAGTCTAAATCTACTCTCTTTCTGTTTAAAGCCATTACCTCTTGTCTTGTCACTATTCCCTTTTAAGAAGTCCTTCTCCAGCATTTTTGTAGACCCCCTTTAGGGGCTGGAAGACATCTCTAAGGTCTCCCCAGAGCCTTCCCTTCTCCAGGATGAACAAGCCTAGGTCTCTCAGCCTGTCTTCATTGGAGATGTGCTTCATGAAGGGGTCTCGTGAAACTGGAGCAGAGGGGGAGAATCACTTCCCTCAACCTACTGGTCACACTTCTTTCGATGCAGCCCAGCATATGATTTGTTTTCTGGGCTGCAAGCACACATTGCCAGGTCATGTTGAGCTTCTCATCATCCAACATCCCCAAACCCCTTCTCTTCAGGGCTGGTTTCAATCCATTCCTTACCCAGCCTGGATTTTTGCTTGGGATTGCCCTGACCCAGGTGCAGGACCTTGCACTTGGCCTTGTTGAAATTCATGAGGTTAGCATGGGCATCTTGAGCGCGTCAAGGTCCCTCTCGATGGCATCCCTTCCCTCCAGCTGTGTGATGCTTTGACGACATCACACAGCTTGATGTTGTAGGAAAACTTGCTGAGGGTGCACTTGATCCCACTCCCCATGTTGCCGACACAGATGTTAAACGATGCAAGTCTCCATACCAGCCCTGAGGAACACCGTTCATCGCTGGTCTAAACTTGGATATTGAGCTCTTGAGCACAACTCTTTAAGTGTGACCATCCAGCCAATTCTTTATCCACCAAATGATCTATTTGTCAAATCCATGCTTAATGCTTCTCTAGTTTAGAGACAAAGATGTCATGGAGGACAGCATCGAATGATTTGCACAAGTCCAGTCAGATGACATCAGCAGCTCTTCTCTTATCCACCAGCACTCTAACCTCATCTAAGAAGACCACCAAATTTGTCAGGCATGATTTGCCTTCAGTGAAGCCATGTTAGTCATCAATAATTACCCCCTTATTGTCTATGTGCCTCAGCCTAGTTTCCAGGAGAATATTACCTGGCATCCAGGTGAAACTGGATGGCCTCTAGTTCCCCAGATCTTCCTTTTCCCCTTTTTCAAAATGAGGGTTATGTTTCTCCTTTTCCAGCCAGTAGGAACTTCACCAGACTGCCACAATATCTCAGATATGATGGATAGTGGCTTAGCCACTTCAGCCACCAGTTCCTGTGGATGCATCTCATCAGTCCCATGGAATTGTGTAACCAGGTAACCAGGTCTCCTGCCTCCTTCCAGAGAAAGCCCACATTTTCCCTAGTCTTCCTTTTTGTACTGACACACCTATAGAAGCTTTTCTTGTTGTCCTTAATGTACCCTGGCCAGATTTACTTCTGTCAGCGTTTTATCTTTCCTAACCTTATCTTCTGTATTATAAAAGCAGAAATACAGCTATGGTTTAGAATTTTCATGTATAATTTAGCTTGCAAATATATTTATTTAAAGATTATTTGATTTCTTTTTAGTAGCTATAGCCTGAAAAGAGCAAAACCCAAACATAATCCTTTGCTTACCTTTTTTCCTTTATACAAAATCAAAGACAGAATAAATGGAATATTATTTACCAGCATCACTGCTTAAGAATTGCTTTGACTTAAAAGAAAGTTAATCTTCAGTGTCAAGAGTCAAGAAGATAAAAAAGTGATTTTTTTCTCCCTCTTTTTGGTTTTGTTCCTTTTTTCTTAAACTGATTTGTAAGAAAGTGATTTCAGATGTGAATTACAGCATTTGCAATCTTTTTTTGAAACCAGATTCTAGTTTTCAGGTGCCAGAAAGTCAGTGCCCTCTCCTGGAGAAAACCAAAAAAAAGAACAATTCTGTATCTAAAATTTAGATATGTTCTATCTATGGTAATATCATCCGTAAATTATAACGTTGGCTTAATTCCTGAAAATTAATTCTTATATTAGTAATTCAATTATGCCAGCATCCAAAGTTAATTAGAGATTTGATAATGTTGCAAATCAAACCTCCACCATCTTTGGAAGGCTAAGACAGTTAGAGAAGGTTCCTGGTGACTTAAAACCCCCTGAAATATCATATTCATCTTTGAGATGGACAAGAAGGAAGGATTCAGGGAGCTGCAGACTGGTGTTCTTAACCTAATTCAGTTGAAGATTATAGAGCAATACTTTCTGAAAGCTAAATCAAGGCTCATGTTAGGACAAGAAGAAGACTGAGAATAGCCATTTACTGAGGCCAGATCACGGCTGACCAAAATGATTTTCTTCTATAATGAGAACTAGCTTGGAGGGCAAGGAAAGAGAAGTGTCCTGATGTTACCAACATTTTTCACATAGTGTCCCATAGTATGTCTTCTTGCAGCTGTATTGGAAAGAAATGGTCTGCATACACAGAATGACAAGCTTGGTGAAAAATTGACTAAATTGCCATGCTGAAAAAGCAATTGTCAGCAGTTCAAAACCCAGCTGTTAGCCAGACACTATACGTCAGACTGAGTTATTCCTCAGGGTTGATACTGACATAAATACTGTTCAACATCCTCCTCATTAATGGTCTATATGATGAGGGATAATGTACTTTTATCGTGTCTCTAGACAGCAGAACAGCTGATATGCTGAATGACTGGCTACCATTGAAAAGGTTTTCAACAGACTAGAGAAATGGATTAACAAAAATATCTTTGGTTTCAACTGCCTTGATGAGTTATCACCATGCAACAGTACAGGCTGGAAGCTGACTGTAGGTAGGTTTACAGAAAAGAGAAAAAACTTTTGTCTGAGACAAGTTAAGTGTAAATCAGCAGTGTGCTCCTGCAGCGATGGAAGCCAAGTGTTCTGATGGGCTACATCAGCAAGACATGGGAAAGTATTAATGAGAAATGTCGTATGTGCTTGTTCTATCATCCTCCAGATATTTGTTTATGGACATTTTAGGAGACAAAATACTGACCTGGTGTAGTGTAGCCACCCTCATATTCTAAGTATGAGGCTCTACAGTGATGACCGGGTAAATTCCCTACATGGACTAGAGAAAATATAACTGCCTGTAGAATGGTTTTTCAACAGCTAATTTTGAGGAATGCAGTACGATGACTGTCTGGGACAAACTTTGGATGTGTCTCATTAATAAGAGAAAGAATAAACCTCTAAGAGTTTTTCCTTTTGGAAAGATACTCATCTCATTGGATAGCTACACATCTTGTTAGGCAGAAGAGGCAGATAAAGTAACTTGTTTGTTAGACAGGAGTAAAGTTAAATCACTAAGAGAATTACTTGGAAAAAAGACACATTATCAGATGGGAATTTCAGTGCTCTCTGGACTTCCTAGTTAATAAGAAGTTTATGTCTGGGAAGAGAAGGCGTTCAGAAGGCGATCCCCAGACTGTCAAGGTCAGTGCACAGCAGAACCTGTAGTCAACAACACAGGAGAATGTGATAGCATTGGCATTACCTTTAGATTTATCTTTTTTTTCGCCTAAGTCTTTTCTCACCCATAGAGATATATAGTAGGTATAATTTTGACCCAAACCAAGAGTAAGGATTAAACTTCCAATTGTAGATCTCTAGCAAGATGCCATAAGTACAGTGCATTCACAACACTTCCAAGCACTGTTTTTGAAATTACTTTACAATTTGCATTATTCATATGTAATAGACATTTAATTTACCACAATTCAAGATACTGCAGAACAAATAAATGGCATTAATCAAGCAGAAATTAACTAATTGATTTTAGTTATACTGAAATATGAAGCCACTGCTTCAAGGTTTAACCCAAGGGTGAATTTTTATTATAAACTCCTACTTAGCTGTGTCAAGTAGAGTCTTGAGCAGACATAACCAATCTTCCCAACAATGCCCTTTGACTAGCTTTATGTTTGATTGTTTACATTCCACAAAGCCTTCTCTCATTTACCAGTTTTGCATCTCAGATGCAGATCTCCTTACTGAACAGAAACTGTATAACAGTGATCACACCCTCAGGTACCTTTGTCATGCTGTGCTTGCTGCACAATCTAAAATACAATTGCAGCAAAGAGAATGGAAGACACTAATGGTTTTTTGACTGCAGAAATCATTGCAAAATCTTCCCTCCCTGACCATCCCTTTGAAAAAAAGGGCAATTTTGTTGAATTTTATTTTCAATTTTATTGAATTTTTTATCTGCTTTAATTTCAGATGGTGTTTCCAACATCTGAACATATTTTATTCTTAGTTTTATATTTAAACAAACTTAACTACTTTTAAGAAAATTCATTAAAACCAAACCAAACCAAACCTGGTATATACAGATTTTATACCTGACACATGTACAGTTTTTTTTCTTTCAGACTAAAATTTTATCTAGACTTTTTGCGCACAGGGGATACCAGCTTTTTAACTCTCTATACAAAAAAATAAAAATTTGCGTACAACAACAAATATCATTTCTGATTTGGGACTACTTTCTTGTATATATCTTAATGTAGTGGCGAATGGGATCTTTTGATTTTTATTTTAACAATTTTTTAAAATGGCTCTTTTTTTTACCAAATACGATTTACATATGAATAATAGGATCCTGAGTTTCCGTAAATCTTTATGCTTGTGGAATGAGATGTAGTACTTTCATTGTATGTTTAATGTCATGTTATATAAGCAGATAATGTGACTGTCTCTACTAACCTTGGAGACTGAAACTGTACAGGTCAAATTGGACATCACTGAGCTGGTTAGAAGCTGAAATGGCATTGGGAAAGAAAAACATAATTATTATTAACATGCCTATTTTGTAAGTGGTAAGAAAATAGTTGTTATAGCAATGAGGGTATCTTACTATTTTTCATTTTAAGATCAGGGTTGCTTTAGTTCTTTATTAGTGTTTCAGCACAAATAATTCTGGTTTTTACCAAATGTTTCATAGCAACAATTAATTTATTTTTTTTCTATAAGAATGTATACTATTTCAGAGAGAGAGAGGAGGCAGGCATAGAGTACCCATTTGCTTGTGCATGGTTGAATATAATAGATGTTTTGACTTTAAAATATTTTCCTCTCTGTACATGTCATGAAATAAGTGAGTAGGGTAAAAAAATACTGCAGTATAAATTTCTATTTGGTCCTTTCCTTTCAATAACTTGATTCACTTATTCTCAGTCTAGAGAACCGGCTAAGCATGTCTGACAGCCAACACAATTTACATGCATAGAACAAATATTGACTACACTCTGCCTCTGTGTATTCTTACTATACAACAGGAAGCTTTAACAGCTTATAGGAAAACAAATAGAAAAAAAGTAGAATTTTAGCATATAAAAATGGTCCACTGAGCTAACTACCTGGTCTGCACTTGCAAAATTAAGTTTGCATTCTTGCTGCTAGAAGTTATCAATATTTAACTGACACTAACAAAATAAAGGCAGATTGTATGAACCAAAAATTATTACTGTTACTACGTAAGTCTTTACCTGCAGTGTCTTTAATAATTGTCAGTATGAAATGATAAAGAGTTAGGTCTCATTAACAACATAATTATCAAATATTCTTTGATAGGATAACTAGCCTAGGAGATAACATTGAAACGACAGTAATTATGTATTATTTTTAAAAAAGTTTTGATAGTGTCTAAAATGACACTCTTAAAATCAAACCAGAGATATATAACTAGATTAAATGCTCAGAGATATTGATTGAAAATCACCCTGAACAAATAGATATTAATTTTTGATTGGTTTGTAGGTAGGGTTTCTGGTCTGGATCCAGTTTTGTTCAATACTAAATTGAGTTAGCTGGTAGAATACAGTGTATTCAAGAAATTGTTGATGACACCAACAAATCTGATTTAATTGAATTAGAGAGGTTGCAAACACATTAGATGATTGGATTTGAAGTTGACAAAATAACGATGCTTTGAAATTAGCAAGGAAAACAGTACTTAACAGTATTACAGTGTTACAGCTCAGTTAAGTAAAATTCATTAACACAAAATGCAGAATAAACTAGCAACATTACTGTTCAAAAGATGGAAGCCCACAGTGGTCCGCAAATTAACTACTGGTGGTGGTGGAGAAATGATTTTCGTTATGAAAAAGGAAAATGTCATGTAGGAAGACATATGCTTTAAATGCAGATTATACTTTTTCTGTACTAAATTTCAGTCTAATTTGGACCCACTTTGAAAGAAAGTTGCAGTCAAAACAGGAGACAGCAAGCAAGAACGGCGTGAAAATTTGAAAACATAGCTAAGGAGGAAAGGCCAAAACCACTGTTTTTTCTTTACTTAACTGACTAAAAAGACTGCCATGAAAATGATAATAAACGAGTGTCATTCTGGTGGTAAAAGGTTTGTGTTAAATATTAAGAAAAAAATTCCCAAAGTCAGTGAACTATGTGAATACATTAATGAAGAGGTAATAGAATATATTTTTAAAGATCTGACTAGTTACTAATCTCTTCCTGTATCTACAGTCAAGTAACGTTTAATCCTTTTGCAGTAAAGAAGGGCCAAGTAACCTTTTACAATAACATCCAGTCCCCTTTTTATGTGATTTGATGATGAACATTAATAGGGGAAAAAATGTGTCAAATGTTTGAGGTATAAAATATGCTAAATTCATTAGGATATATGTCATCATTGTCTTATGCTAATGTATAAATGTATAAATCATTACGAACACTTTCTTTTTAGTCCTCATGCTGAGTAAGACAGATATTTCTTTATGTTATGTTTTAACTTGTGTTTACTCATGCACATGCTTATGTCCATTTTCTCAGCAGAGTTGTCCATATACTATATATATTTCTATGTTCCAGATTTTGCATTTCTTACTAATCAGAGCAATATGTTTCAGGTATGTAATATCACTATAAACTTGCCTCAATTTTATGTTCTTCTGAAAACAACTACTACTGATCAATTTTAAGAACAGTGTATTGAGCCTAATGAATCACTGGTCTGATTCAGCATGGCCAGATGCTAGATTTTCATAGGACTTTTAGCCTTGGTTTCTCAGATCTTCGCCCCCAAACCAGGTTTTGTAGAAGGTCAGGATACCTGTGCATATTCACATAATACCTGACAGTAATCACTTAGTTGCATGATTTTTCTGAGCAGGCACAGTGAAAAACATTTTAGACTGGACTATTTTAGTTGTTTCAGGCAGCACTCTTGCCAGATTAACGCTTTAAATGGAAAAAGAAAATCTTGAAGGCAAAAACATGCAGTTTATGTGTTACTGTGATGGAAGTGATATCCTGATCATTTATGACTTCTGTGACACTGTGTTGGGTTCTTTATTTTGTGTTATTGTGGTGGGTTTTCTTGTGTATAATTATGAAATGTAAATACAAAATAATAAACATAGCACACCACACAATTTCCCTATACATTATTTAAAAAAAAATTTTAAAAAATTATTTAAAAAATTAATTAAAAAAATATTTAAAAAAAATTCTGCAAAATCATAAAGATTAACAAATCATCTTATAGAACAGATATATCATCAAAAAAAACCAACAAAAACAATCAATCAAACAAACAAGCAAACCCAAAAACTTTCCTCTGATTTTTATTTTATAGTGAATATAATTCTGTGAAATAACAATTTGGCTACCTTATAAAATGAGCAATGGTGAAAATATGAGAATTATTTTTACCTTTGATAAGAAAACTTTTTATATTTCACTGAAAAGGCAATTAAAAAGGGGATTGAAAATGCAAATTACATTTAATGCTGATTTATAAAAATTCATGAAGAGAGAAAAGAATTTTTATGAATGCTGACACAACAGAGCTGCACTGAGCATAATGCAGTTTAACTGATACTCAGCTAAAAAATAAAATCACATTTCTTTTAAAAGCAAGCTTAAAAGTGTGTATAATCACTCCTGATCTAAGACAAGTATTCTATAACTACAGATGACATTCTTTTTAAATCGTATATAGTAATTTTGACACAAAACCTTTTTTTTCTTCAAATATTTATGCACAATTACAGTTATTTTGGTTACCAAAAAAAAGGAAGATAGCAGAGACAACTAAGTTCTTTAACTGTATATTTATTTTTTGCCAAACCTGTGTAGCCAATTCAATACAGAAATGGTTTTGTGAATATTTTATGCATGTTTTATTGATTATAGTCTTAAAAAATGTATGATTCTTTTACATCAACCATTAAAAGTTATGAGATACAGCAATAGGAAATACATTACAGAGATGAGCAGAATTTGGATTGGTGTTCAACTGGCTTCCATGGATTACCTATATTTTTTGAATGTTGGCTAAAACACATATGTGTATTCCTATCCTAGATAGAAAAATCAATCTTGTTATTTGTCAAACATGTTAAATACAATTCAGTAAACAAATAATATAAAAACATATAGTTGCATTTTCATTTTCTTCTGAATACAGAACAATAGTTTTTTGGATCTGCAAACAACTTTTTCCCATGACTGATGTTGCTACTGTTTAGCCTTCTGAGGTTAGCATTTATTGATTCTGCTTTTACTTTGATTGGATCTTACCTACTTCAGTGCTTCAGTAAATTGAAACCTTCTGCAGTCCATGGAAGAAATTTGAGAGCAAGGCTGTGAGAAAATGTACACTGACCTCAATTTGTTTCAGACTATATTGGTTAAAACAATGTCATCAGGTTTGTAGAAGTGCTATCTTGCAGATAGCAGGAGATAAAAATCATATTTTCAACAAACAGTTTAATTATTCCTGAAGTACAAATCACAGCACTGTTTTCCTACATTCTGTAAATACAGGAATTGATCTCTGTTTCTCTGTTTATAAAGATATGCATCTTGTGACACATACATCTCTAGGAGATATATCAGTCTATCTAATTTGTGCTTGAGCAGCCTGGAAGTAGCATAACCTACCTTTTAACCATTATTCTGGAAATGAATTAGGTATCTAAAGCAACTGAAAAAATATTAATTACCTTCAGAAAATGGCATTTCAGAGGAAAAAAAGGATATGATGTTTAAATTTAGCAATCAGTTTTGAAATACAATGGTTTATGATTTTAATTGTGAATATTCATTGATAAAAATTTTATTACTGTTTTGCTATTGCAAGCTGTAGGATAATGGTAATACAGTCCAAAGTAGGATGGACTGAGTCATAAAATTATCTCTAGTATCATTGCTGGGATAATGAAAAGACTGTTAAAGCATTTTATTTTTATCTATTAATTTTCAATGGGGAAAGCGTTTTATTAACTTACAATTTTAAAGTTCATCCAAATGCATTCCCCACTGATTAAACTGATTTCATGTGATGCTAGATTTGTTTCATTTCTGGAAGATTAGATAACATATGTTAGATATTTTAATGTGTATATACATTCATGTAAGTATCACAATATGCATTATAATATTATAAATACATTAGCTAACTAGATAGATAGATAGATAATTACTAATTTGGGTACTGAGAAACAGAGACAAACATTAAACTGCCACCTTTCCTCCTTCCTTTCCCAGGCTTCACTTCTTCAATCCAGAATCCTCTACCTTCCATCCCCTGCAAGTAGCACAGTGGGGTTACTGTCAGTAATGAAGAGTTTTCCTCTGCTGCTCATTTGTTCTCACACTTTCCCTGTGACCTGGCATTACTTTAGCAATATCCTTCTGCTCTGGTGTGGATTCTTTAGGGGCTACAGAGAATACCTGCTCCAACACCATTGAGCAGCGCATGTATTTCTGATTGAAAAATTCCTTGTTCCCTAATTTCTTAGTTTCTGTCACCTCCTAAATATGCAAAAGACAAGATAGCTCAACAAGGGATAGCTAAAGGAAAATAAGTTTCCAGGTCTCTCAGTAGTGCAAAGTCAGTTCCAGCAGTACCTTTAGTTTCATATGGCAAAGAACTTCATAAAAGCACAACAGTTTTTGAGACACTGAGTATTTCAGAAACATTTTCAGACCAAAAATTTAGCTTAGCACGTCCCTCCTGAAAATAAAGTTGTAGATTTTTCTCCAGATGAAGTACACTAATTGTAAATTCATTCACAAGAAATTGTCAACATGTATTTAAGTGTATTCCCACACATATGAAACAAATTCTGCTATAACAAATCTAAGATAAACTACCTTTAGTTTAACTCTTTAAACATATGGTGGTTTTTTGTTGTTTTACTTGCTTATTTGCTATAAATCAGATATCAACTAGGTAAATTTATTCATAAAATCCACTCTTAGCTATGACACATAAGTAGTTGGAGCTTTTTTGTTTGGTTATTTGTCATTTTTTTCAATTTTAGGAATAAAAATAAATCAGCTGTCTGTCTTTTATACAACCTCTTTTTCATAAGAGCATGTATGTAAAGACAGAATGTTTTTGGAATAATAAGAGCATGTACTGTATACTTTAATACTTTGTCTACCCAGCCTTTACAGAAGGGCAAATATTTTCTCATTCTCCTGAGGTTCCAGCTCTGTGTTGAGTTATACTACTGGTAAAATTCATAATACCAGGAAATGTAATCTGGCCACCAAACTACCACAAATAGTTAAAATGCATGTGTTTCACATCTGAACACAAATAACTGGTTTTAAAAAGATAGTTCTTTTTTTCTTAAATTGTTTTGATATACTGCAAAGGTTTTTGTTGTGGGGTTTTTTAGGGTTTTGTGGGGGATTTTTTGCTTGTTTGTTCGTTTGTGTTGTTTGGTTTGGTTTTTTTTATTTGTTATTGTTTTTAATTTGACCTTAAATGTCACATGGTGGTATGTCAAATGAAATAGTTCTGATCATGTGAAATTGGATCATGTCTCACTTGCATCAACTTGATTGATTAAACCTGACAAGATGCATCAAAATGTGACACATATGCTTCAAAATCAAAAATAATGTGGACTTTTGAAAACAAATGTTTCTTAATAATTTCTGAAAGATATATTTTCCCTTGAGAATAAAACCAAACACATAGTCAATTACACAAAGAATTTCACTGGATCTTGAATGTGGTAATTAAAGAAGAAAGAGAGAAATAGATATTTTGCTCTCTTTCAGGAGATGTGCAGGCAAGTAAACTAGATGCATTTCCTGTCTTATTTCATTGTAAGGTAAGATTTCAAAATAGTTTTTTGTTGATTTGGTGCAGAAATAGTCCAGAGACAGAAAAGATGTTTTATGTCGCCTTTGAATACCACCCCAGTCATAAATCTTACGACACTGCATCACACCTAATAACATGCTAACCAGCTTCTTGTGGCCCAGATGCTCTCCAGTGAACTCATGCCGATTCACAAAATTCACAAAAACAATCTTACTGAAGATGAGGAACCAAATTTTTGTTTAGCAAAGGAGAAAATGCATTACATTCAAACTGAATTTAAACAAAATGGAAAGGATTTGCTTATATGGTAAGCTTTTATAAATATTACTATGAGCTAGGTTTTATCATCTTCATTTCAACCTTTATGATTTAGCTGTAAAAATCCAAGAGATAGCTTAGGAAGTAAGGTAATGATAATGAACTTAAATAGAACAGAATCAGGTTCCAAAATCTCAAATAGCTCATTCTCCTTTAAATTTTACTTTCACACACACACCTTTTTCTTTTCCCTGAGTGGCTTTCTGTACTTCAGAATCACAGTTCACAGTAAAATTAAAAATATGGGAAGTTGCTTGTTTGCTAAAAATGTAAAGACATTAAGAGCTGTTTACCCAAACTCAGCAGAAATAAATCAGCTGATAATTTCTTTGTTCAAACTTCACTGACCCCAGACAATCTTTCAGCAAAGACTTTTTGCATGGTCATCTTAACAGCCTTTATTCACCTCTGTGTGAGGCCTAGAAGCTATGCCTGTCTCTTTCCATGGTATGTCTGCATTCTTCAATTCATAAACGTAAAGCATGATGAGAAAGAAATGTTAGGTGTTTATCTATATGTTTTGGTTGAGAGACCTTGATCTTCTGCCGTCTGGTATCACATACGCATTTAGAGCCTCCTTCATGGCAACTTAAATGAAGGCAGTGGTTAAACCTCCACCTTCAGTGACATGTAACCATATAAGTGCATTCTGGGGTAAACTACTAAGGACTAACTGGATTTATGCTGTTCTCATTACGTATTTCTGTCAAGGCCATTATTTCAGTGATTGTCTAAAAAGACCTCAGTATAAATTCAGTTCACATTAAAGCTTTTAATGGAAATATACAGAGAATAACGATTCATAGTCTTTATTACATTAATATTTCTGTTTATATACTCAGAGACTTAGGGCCTCAAAACAGTTAATGTCCTGACGTCCCATAATATTTTCATATACTTCCTTTCTCTGATACAGAAACTATCAGACATGTAGAATATTTTCAAAGGAGTTGTCTGCTGACAGCAACTACAATCCTAAAAGGCAGTGGTTAGATTTGGCATGAGTGTTATATTTGACACTGGGTAAAGAGAAAAAAGAGAGAGTGAAAAATATTGAAAACTGACGAAAACAGAGCTTTCTGTCAACATTTTTCTGCTGGCATCTTTCTTTTCAATATCTGCCCTAAAGCATTTTATTTTTACTGTGTTTCATTATTTCACTTTCTCATATTTCACAGTTGTTCTGCGTTCAGCACTTAAACCATGACAACAGTAAAAAATCAATCCAACCAAAACTGATAGACAGACAATTATTTTTTAACTTTTCTCCAAAGGTTTTTAGTGATTGTTCTGAGTATTCCAGCCATATCACCATTAATGAGGTCTGACTTCAGTGCTGGGATATCTCTTATTTCTTCTATTATACAGCTAAACAAACAGACAGTTGAGGAAGTAGTCAAGACTTCAAGACAGAAAACAGTTGCATCGGGTACAGGTGCCTATGTTCCAGATGACCCAACTGACTCACTGCAGGGCATAGCTTGAGCTCCTCAGAAAAGGTGGTGAAAACTTGCAGAAAATGTATTTTAAAAATACACAGCAGTGTGAGATGTGAGGGGGAACTAGTGTGAGAAGAAACAACACTACATTTCTCTGAGGGGTCAGAAATGAAGGTGTGAAGTTGAGACTGGGAAAGGCGGAGGAGAAATGCTGGTTTAATGTTTGACTTTTTACTTCATACTGCCTGAATGATCAATTAAATCTTTATTTTAATTGGCAATAAACCAATTTTCTCCAAGTTGAGTCTGTTTTGCCTCTCACCATAATTGATAAGTGATGCCTCTGTCTTTTTCTCAACCCAAGAGCTTCTTCATTCCTATTCTTCCTATCTTTGACCCATCACATCCTACTGAAGGAGCTGGGGAAGAGATTCAGCTCCTGGGTGAGCGTTTGGCTGTTAGCCAAGGGTAACCCACTTCAATAAAACAAGCCAGTGGGGCTGTTCAAGGCCTGTACATGTCTGTTAATTAACTCTCTTATGTAGAAGGTCACGGCACACTAACAGTCATAAAAGTTTGTGATACTTGAGTTTCCATTTGAGACAGAAGCCTCAGTTTTCCTGATGTGGGAGAGAAGGCATACAGAGTGTTGTCTGTGTATGCCCAAGTATGCATCTAAAATCATTTTGGGTACACACTTGGATCAGGGATCTGGGAACTGAGCCCTTAGGATGTAAAACGTGTTAAGCTCGGGAGAGATGTAGCCTAATGCAAAACAAAGTAAAAGGGAGCATATTGTAATTAAGATGTTCTTAGAGGGATTTGTTTTCTTTTTCGTTAATAGCTTTGAAGTTAATAGCTCTTCATAGTAAAAATAATACAGCATGGCACTGGTAAAAGGATCTGGAGCAGAAAGTGATGTGATTGCATTTGCAGGAATATTCTGGGAGAATTCATCTCACTACCTGTAAAAATCTAGCATGTAAATGTAGCTTCCAAGCTAGTTGTCTGAATTCTATAGTCAGTGCATTAAGAAACTCAACCACTTTCCAGGGTGGATGTCTAGTGTCAACAACAAATATTAGGTAAAATATAAATCTTGTCCCTGCATCCCACATTATGATTGTATAGTAGAATAGTGTGTAATATATGGCTAAAGGTGTAGCAAGGTCTGCTAAGTCTCCAAATTTGCCAAATTTGGAGGCTTTAAACCTTAAGGAATGTTTATCTTTGCTATTATTTTCTCATTTCCTTAAGTTTTCTCTGTGAAGCCTGTCTCTTCTAGCAGGTGAACGTTTATCTTCTTTTCAATGCTCATGCAGACAGACATATTAAAAATGGGAAATTCTGCCTTATAGCAGGAGTTCAAACCATGATAATTGAAGAGCTAAGGGTTAAAAATTTGCGATACTGAGAGATGTAAAGAATAACTGCACAGAAATAAACTGATACCTCCGAGGTTGAAAAGCAGCCAGACTGGTGAGTGAATTAATGTAGTCAGAGGGTTAGAGGCAGTCAGATGGGCTACAGCATATATTGGTGGAAAAATAATAAGACAAGATTAGTCCAATTAATAAATGGGAAAAGGAATAAAGTAATGAGGGTTTTAAATAGCTGAGCTGCTTTAAAACATCCTGTCAGTAAGAGATAAAAAAGTCAACAACAGTTTTGGCAATTAGAAAGTAATGAAGATCTTGTAAACCCATCTATTGAAAAAGAGCCAGAAAAAGACAATTTGGTTAATTGAAATGCATGCAAATAAGCTAGTCAGCTGAAGACTTGATTCAGTAAAAAACTTAACATGTGCTTGCTTCTAGACAAGTGAATGCTTTAATGGATGGCAATAGCATAGCAACACTTATATGATTAAACTAAGCAGTCACCTAATTACCCTGCTGAACCACAGATTATATAAGGTCAAAACAAGACTTCCTGGCTTACAAAGGATCTATATTACCTTCTGGAAATCTACGATTGGTTTTCCCTCTCCTCTAGTTCAAACTGAGCAGTTGGACACCACATTTACAAAATCCATGGATCTAGTACAGAAGGCCACAACATGGATGACTGTCTCTGTGGTCTTGGATTTAGGACACTGTCTGTGAATGGTAAATTCAGAGGTTTTGTTTCTTGCAGTATTTAAGTATCTTATATTATAAAATCATTGATTAAAAAAAGCAAAGATGATGTTGATGCTTTCATCCTTCTTACTAAACACCTGTATGTCCTACTGCAGCTCTATTAAGCCTTATTTTGGCATCTAAAAGACCTGTTCTGAGTTTGCAGTGTCTACACAGTGGCCCACAATTTAGGTCAGGGACGGAATGTGTATTCCTTTATAATAGTCAGCAGGCAAGTATTTAGTGAACATTTTTAGGATGGTGAAATTGTTATTTCATATCAAATTAGAATGATAGTAGTCCCATGAATTTTGTTTACTTCTGGGGTGAATATCCTAACCATTGAAACATTATATAATAAACAAGGTTGACACTGCATCACAGAGCTCAAGGGAATTAGTCAAGCTTATACCATACCTGATAAATCAATCTTCTTAGGGTGCTTAAACTTCCAAAAGCCTGTTTTCTGCATTGCAAATGTCCGTTAGGCAAAGATAGGTGCTTATTTGCCAGTTATGGGCATCCATAATCCCAAAGAATACAAAGTTTTCCAAATACTTTTGCTGTTTTGTTACAATTTCAGACCTGGCAACACATCACAATTCTAATCCATTGTGAAATCTTGGACAAATAACTTTATGAGATTTTTTCTTTCTTTGCCTGATGTTCAAAAGTCATTCTTGTAGTATAGATAACAGTTTAAAAACTGTTTTGAAGATGCCAGTTGCTTCATTTGGGCATACATTGTAATGCATTAATTAGAATGCAGCTGTAATATGATATTTGGAGATGTATCTGAATGTTGTATTTTGCATATCATTATTAACTGCTAACACACCTAGCTTATTTTTTTAATTATTAAAAAAAACATTGTACTTTGATGCTGTAATGGTTGATAAAAAAAATTTAAAATTAATGTTTTATGTATAATTACCTTTTTTAGCCATTTAATTATGCTAATATACTAATTTCGTACTATTTCTGTCAATATGTTTTCAAAAGACAGTTGGAGGACTACAGGATATATATCATTATGCCAAATCATATTCCAGGAAAAGAAACAAACAAGCTTTGAAGAGACTAACACCCTTTAAATATCTTCCATGTCATCCTATTTTGTCATGACCAGACTGGATAGAGAATTGTTTGTCTTTCCTCTCAAGTCTCTTTCTAGTTGTAGTCTATGTTTCACCTTTAGGGGAAATTGCTTGCTCCTGCTAGAATAATTTTCTTTACAGTTGGGGGCCAGATATCTTTGTAAGGGATTAACCTCAACCCCCTGTGGGCTAGCTACATGTAAATGTGTTGCTTTATTAGTTATACTTGGCAAATCTGGAAAAAAGCCAATCCTTATAAGGGTTTTATGAAGTGCTAGGTTAGAACTTGTACAGCAGCAAGAGGGAACTGCATCAGGGAACTGCAAGTACACAAGAGTTCCTGCTTCACCTGGGTGTCTTCCTCAGACAAGTAACAAAGTTAATCGCCTTCTTTGTCCCAAGGAACTGATTCTTTCAGAACAGGAGAACAGGCTTCTATGAAAATTACCTAAGGCCTAGAATTGTCTTTAATTTCCATGGCACTATTTTACATTTTTTATTTGGCAACATCTCAGATGTGACACAATTTTATTTCCCCTAAACTATGCTAAGTATGTGTAAGACTTCATACACAATCCTTCCTGTAGCGTACTTCTAAGAAAAATAATTGAAAAAGAAACCCATATAAATGTAATCAGTGACTTATGTCATTCATTTGTTCTTTTTGCAATGGTTGCAAGACTGTTGGCATCACTGGATGGTTAAGCGGCAATAATTTTCTGATTAGGCGAAGACTGAATGTACTGGAATAAGTCCTGCAAAGGCCCCACATATGCTCAGGTAGCAGGAGCACATGACATATGAGGAGCAGTTAGATATACCTAGGCCTGTTCGATGTTGGGAAGACAGAGAGAAGGAGACACCACTGACTGCAACTTCCTAATAGGAGAGTAGAGAAAACAGGTGCTTTCAGAGATGTTAAGTGGAAGGGCAGGGCAATGATGACAGGAATTGCAGTGTGGGAAATTCTGACTCAACATAAGGAAATAAAATTTTATCATGAAGATGATCAAACACTGGAACAAATTGCCCAAGGAGGCTGTGTAATCTCCATCCTTATGTGTTATAAATATTCTTGCTGTGAAGGTAAGTTTATGTCAAAGTCCTACGATCTGTAAGTAAAAACCAAAGATTTTTGAGGCACTGCTCAGTGCTGCTTGTTTAGAGAATGAGCATCTGTGGAACTGTGAATATAACTTGGCTAAACAAGAGCAATAGATTGGCAGCTGTTAAGCAGCTAAGTTAACCTTGCTGTAACCAGTGAATCTTGGTGTGTATTCAAAATGGTAAGGGAAAAATTTATCATCTAATATGTTATAATTTCCTCATATACTAATGCAACCTTTGCATTAGAGTTGCAATTCTCTTTTTGCAGTCAGAGAAACTATTCCTTAATATAACGGATTGTGGTTTAGAGTGGTATACTGAAAATTTCCTTTTACTAAGCAGTAATGATTCTTCTGTTAACTTAGCCATGTTTTTAATGCCTTACTTCCACCTTGGCTGAGCTCAATTCTTTAACTATGTGAGAGTATGAAATAATAACTGCCAAACTAGATCAGAGCAAAATTTCATGACTCTAACAATATCCAACAATAGATGTAAAAATATAAGAGTAAAAATACAAAAAAAAGAGTAAGCACAAAGCAGTTGAGCAACTTGAAAATGTCTCTCAACCAGAGACTGTGACTTTGTATTTAATAGCCCTTGAAAGATTATCCTTCTAGGAACTGTTCTGATTGTTCATTTTAACTTTAGCCAACATTAAACTTCTGCTGTATCCTATGGGAAAGAGTTCCACAGCATGTCTGTTCTATGATTCTGTCAAATCAATACAAGGATTAAAATCTCTGACCTTTCTAAAGGCATAGCTCTCAAACTGCTAATTGCTGACTTTTAGATAGACTGCATATTCATGAGGTGTATTCTACAGTTGAATTCTGCTTCAGAGCTTTAGTTGTTGATCTACTGGTACCAGTGAATTGCAACATGCAAACAAGGTAGAGTGAAAAACAGGAAGTTGAATTACTAAAATGGAAAAATCAGCAATCATTTTTTTGTGATCTGTTTTTTTTCAGTTACTAACCAAAATCTACAGGTCTTTCCTGTTAACTGTTGAGATATAGCCTAGGATTTTGAAATTAACATCATATTGCATATTGGATCCGGTTCAACTAACTAACTGACTGTATCATGTCAGATGAGAGCTACTGTAAAATAGAATACAGAAAATTTGACAGTTTGGCCTACCTGGGATTTTGATTTGATGAAATGTAACTTCAGCACTGATGTTCTCTTTATAGCTCATGTGTTCATTATTACATTTCTGCTTAATTACATCACTGTATCAGACCCAGCATTTCCTTTATACTTTTCTGTTCAATGTCGCCACATGTATTCATCAGAAGCATGAAAGTTACTTAATAAACCTTTCCATAGATTCTGACTTACTGTCATCAGAAAGGTTAGAATAGTTACTTTTTTAAGGTAAAGTACTTAAGCAATTTAAATGTGAGACAGCTAGGATTTTTTTCATGGTTCAATTACTTTTTTTGAAATAAAGACATATTTAAAGATTGCCTAAAAGTGTTTCTAACAATTAAGCTTGCATAGAAATCAAGGAAAATAACTGTAATTTTCTTCCTTCTCTCTCCTCCTAATAAAGTAGAACAAAAAGGAAGCTAAGATGCATTACTAGTTTAAGATGTGTTTATTATTTACTACATCTTATAAAGTTCTTCATGGTTCACATTGTTTAATAATCTGATTTTGACATTATTAATAAAAATTGAGCTGACCTAACAGTGCAGTGCCTTGTGACGTTTCTGGTATAGCCTTGGTCAAAGGTGATTTTAGGCTTGCTGGAGCTGTGATTTTCTGGAGGTCAGAGGCACAGCTTATTTTAGTTTAGTGCTGTGAATATTATATACGGTAAAAAGCCAAACAAGCCTGTGCAGTCACTTAATAACAGACACCAGTCCTTTATGTAATATAAATATGGGCTTGGATTTGGATTGCATTTATATTTGGATTTTGATTTGGATTTCAGTTTGGAGAGATGGTTGCATAGCTATAGCTAATAGATGTAACAGCTGCTACTAGACCAGCTGCAGTAATAGTAACACTCTAAATCAAATAATCAATAAAGACAATATTAAAAATGCTTTTAAAATCATTATTAAAAATTAATCTTTGGTGTTCTATTAACCCTTCTAACCAGTTTCTTCTTGGGACTTCAGGTCAGTAGTACCAGCTTTTCTCAAATAGGGAGGTGGTAGGGTATCAATCAGCATATCAAGTTCTTTACCAGGAGGAGTTCAAAGGTGCTGATGTTTCACTTATCAAATATATTTGGGTCTATTTTTGAGATTTATACTCTGCTTCCTTCTCATGGGCTCCCAACTATACTATGCAGAGGAAGAAAGCAATTATGAACCTTAGGACTTAGATAAGAACTGAAAGGGTAAGCATAACACCAAAGGTGTACATACCAGAAAGTTTATATACAGCAGTCTTAACATTTATGCTTTTCTGCAGCAATTAAATAATACAAACTTTTGTAACTGTACCAGTAGCAGTGATTCTTGTGTTTGGATTAGACATTTAGTGTTTTAATTAGACTAATCTTAAACTCTTGTCTTTCATTTGTCCTTGCACCTATAGTAAGATGTTTGGTGTAACATTTACTGCATATATCTGAAGACAGAGTATATCTCAGGGCTTATGAAGGCCAGCTTCTTATCTCTAGCTCTTGTATGTAAATCGCATTAAAATGTTCATTTATACTTTAGGGCAGACTTTGTCTGAGAAAAACATACTCTCTTCATCTAAACTGGTACTGTAAGATACTTCTGTGCTGCGTTTTGCTGCTTATGTTCAAGCTTGAATCCAGTATTTTGAATGTGCTCTTTCCACCCTGTCAATAGGACAGACTGCATCTTAGTTTCTCTCTCAGGGAACTGAAAGTTTGCTCAGACTTGTGCAGAAGTTTGAGCTAAAATGTACACATGGGTAATAAATTAAAATTTTATCTGAAACTATGGACCAGAAAACCCCAAGAGGGGGAGGGGGGGGCAGTTTCATATAATGATTCAATTCCTCTCTTCTGAAGCCCTTTCTAACTTTAGAAGGTATCTAAAATCAATAGTAAATGTCTTAAAATACAGAAGTCTCTAGGAGCCCGGTTAGAACTACTTTAGTGTGGAGGAATAGATGCATATTTTACAGTCAGACTGCCATTGGATATAAACAGGAGATACCCAGGGAACAGTGATAGGAACCTCAACTTTCTCCTCTCTCACATAAGCATCCTTAAAATTATTCTAACAGCCAAAGTATGCGTTGGATCCTATCAGCTAATACACTGATCATTCTTTGACAGCAGGCAGGAACTAATGCTGTGGGGAAAGTATGTGACCCTAAGAATAGGATGATCATATCAATGGTACAATCTCTGTGTTATTGTCAATTAGTAGTGAAGACACTTCCTGAACTTTATGTTGCACCTAAATAATTGTGGAATTATAGAATAGTAGAATGGTTAGGGTTGGAAGAGACCTTAAAGATCATCTAGTTCCAATGAGCCACTGGAAAGGGCACCTTCCACTAGACCAGAGTGCTCAAAGGCCCATCCAACCTGGCCTTGAACATTTCAAGGGATGGGGCTTTTTCTTGAGCTCCGTTCAACTTTACACATTTGCTTCCGCATCTGCATAAGAGACTAACTTCAAAGGAGCGCTACACCTTTGTGAATAGGATTCTATTATGTGAGATAGAAATCTAGCTACTGCACTTTGGGGAATGGTGAGTTAATTCTTTGGTTATTTTGCAAAATAATAGTTTCTAGTTAAATCTTACAAAAACATCCTATTTTTCTGAACACTCACTGGATGGATGTACCAACTGTGAGGGATGAGTGAAGCTCCTATTGAGACACTCTATGTATTTGAAAGGTAGCATTATGATTCAGCCAAGGTCTTTTTGAAGATTGTTATTTTAAGGCAGATTCCTAATTAAAGTTCTCTGTGTCATCCTCTGAATGCCACTAAAGTTACTTGTCTCCCTAAGAATTCTGTGATTTTCTTATAATAGATAGTATGGAAGCAATCTGTCAAAAATACAAGGATAGGTGTATAATTTTAAAGAAGGCTTTTTTCACATCTGTGTATGTAATTGATAGGAGTACATCTAAAATGATTTACTAAAAAGAATGCTAATTTTTAAGAGTTATTAAATGCAGAAACAATAACTTCAGAAGCCTATTTCCTGACAATTTATCTGATTTAGATTCTGACAAATGAGTGTCTCAGAAAAAATACTACATAATATATAGTCCTTTTAAAATGTTAAATATTTTTAACTGTTAGCAGTTCTATTTTGCCCTTTAGATTTTCAAGAAATAAAGTATTTATAATTTGAATATGTAATTTTGCACTTACATTAAAAAAAAAGATAAAAAATAAAAATAAAAAAAGAAAGGCATGACAAGCAGGTTGAAGGAGGTGATTCTACCCCTCTAGCCCACTATCATGAGACACGCCTTTTGGAGTACTGCATTCAGCTCTGGGGCTCACAACATAAGAAGGATGTGGACATGTTGGAGCGAACTGGGAGGAAGGCCACAAGAATGAGCAAAGGCTGAAGCAGCTCTGCTCTGGAGACAGGCTGAGAGAGCTGAGATTGTTCATCCTGGAGAAGGCTCTGGGGAGACTTTAGAGCTGCTTTCCAGTACCTAGTACCTGAAGGGGGCCTACAAGAAAGCTGGAGAGGGACTTTTTAAAGGGCATGTAGTGACAGGACATGGGGAACAGCTTTAAGTTGAAAGAGTATAGATTTAGATTAGATATGGGAAAAAATCCTTCACTGTGAGGGTGGTGAGACACGGGAGTAGGTTGCCCAGAGAAGCTGTGGATGCTCCATTCCTGCAAGTAAAGCAACCAGGCTGGACAGAGCTTTGAGCAACCTGGTGTAGTGGAAAGTGTTCCTGCCCATGGTAGGGGAGTTTGAACTATATTATATTTAAGGTCCATTCCAACCCAAACAATTCTATGATTGATTCTATGAAAAAATGAAAGACTAATGAACAGGTACAACATTTTAGAAAATGAAATAAGTAAAATAAGCTACAAAAATTAATGAGGAGAAACATCCATAAGGTAAAACAGTTGTAAATAGAGCAACATGTTATTAAGTCAGTGAGGCTACGCATATTTCAGAAACTAAGCAATGCTAGGAACCTTCGTAGGCATTAGAAATCAATTGTCTATATTGTAAAGTTGTTAGAATAGTGCCTGCATGATTTTGACACAAACCAATTAGTCCTACCTCAAAGAATTCCCGAAAATGTTTCTGAAGATTGTGGGGGCCAGGAATCATTCAATAATCGATAGCTTGTATAAAACAACCCATGTTTAGAAATGAAAAGTTTAATAGTATGAAATTGTGTCATTCAATGCCAAATACCTTCAGAGCCAGAAAGCTGTCCTAGTGTACTTAAACAAAATCAAACAAAACCAAAAACCCCAAACCAAACCAAAACACCCTTCAAGTGTGTCCCTGTCATCTAGCTCCTAAACTCTCAGTCTTTGCAAGATCTGGCACCAAATCCAGCATCCAACTACCAGACATATTCTGCTGACAGCTTCAAGTTCAATAGTGGATCACCTTGCCTCTATCCCTCCCCAGATAATCACATACAGAATAATGAACATGTTCACACAGAGAAGAAAGTTTAATAAAGTTTAATAAGACAGACTGTGCATGGCTGAGCCAGACTTGTGTACCGATCAGCTGCCAGCCTACAAGTGGCGGGCTTCTTTTATTCCTTTCCCTCCATTTTCCCAAACCTGTTCCTCCCTGATCTGTCTTGGTCTCTCTCCTTGCCTAACCCTTCCCTAGATAATCTATGATAAATCCTGTACGGTCTCAAATGTTCAGTTCAAAAATTACACCCTCCCCCAGATGCCTTATAGTTAAGTGCTACACCATTTGTGCAACAGTCACTCTTGTATGAATAGCATTCTGGAGACAGTTTATTATGCCGAATCATCTTAGTGGGTTTTGCGATATGGAGGATGACTTAATCATACACCTTGGATGGTCTTAGGAGTTGTTGATTTTGGTTTATATGGGTTCCCCACTTTGTCATTGTGTCTTTGATCACTGCGTAGTCATTGGTTTTTTGGTTTTTGAATAGTCATTAGGTAGACAGCTTAATGCTAACATTTACAGTTAGGTGGAAAAATGCTGACAATAAAGCATAAAACAAGTAACCAGATTAAAAACTTTGCTCTGCCTATAGTAAGCCCATTCTGCATGGATGTAATTATGTTTTCTGAAATACAGACCTGAAAACTCTTGATTACATAAAGACAGAAGTGAATACTCAGTTACTTCATTAAATCTAGTATTAAGACTTAGATTAGACAATAAGTGACAGATTAGACAAGAAGTGATAGACATTTTCTTTACATACATTCATTAATATAAAAGGTAGAGACACAGTGAAAAAATTATAATTTTATGGATTAATAGGTCTGCTAGTAAAGCACTAGACTGTAATAAAAATCTCCTGACTATGAATTATCAGGATCACTTCCCTTCTGTAACTAATTTGAAGGTTTGTTTTCCTTGTTAAAAAAAAAATTGTATTGCTTATTTGGATCAGCTATCTCTTAGGGAATGTTGTAATGAAGAAAAACCAGACTGTAGCTTACACATATGATACCCACTTGAAATAAACATGAGGTTCCAACAGTATTAATTTGCAGTGTTTATTGTACTAGAATGACAAAACACAGCTGATTTTAAATTATAATCACATTTCTAAAGCAAACAAACTCAGTTTTATCAAATATTTCTTACAACTTTCACGGACTTTTCTTGTGATCCTGACACTTTTTGATTAATTTTAGCTCAAGCTTGGTCCGCAATATGTTTTCATTCTGCAATTTAAAACTTGCTAACGTAAAGAAACTACAAATGAAAAAAATATATTTCTGTTTCTCTTTGGTCTAATATTTGACCATTCTTCTGTGTATATGCACATTTGAGAATAGATTCACATTATTTCTGAAATCTTGTGTAATGACTTTTCCCTCTGAGAAACTTTGGTATCAATTTTCCTCCTTTGACTGATCAACCATGATGACTATGATTGTGGCAGAAAAAAAATCTTGCATGCCTTCTGGAAGACCCTGAACAAGAACATAAATTATTAGCATAGGTGTGTTTCAGTGATTATGGCATCAAAACTGTTTCACTTGCAGAATCAGCATACCCATCAGTGTTCTGTTCTCCCACTTCAGTGGACACAGTCTCATTCTATAGAATTACTTAATCTTAAATGATCCAAGTACATCAACTGTAAGACTTGATATTAATTTTATTTAATTTTTAAAGTGAACACAAATCTACTCTAGGTCTTAACAACACAGAAATTGCATTTCATATTACAAGAATTGTTTCTTTAGTTACTTCAGTACTTTAGTCTACTTAATTAGTTCCCATCACTTCATCTTGATATACATAGAATCACATAGGAGTATTTGCTAGTCACTAGAATACAGAGACAGAAAAATAAAATAAAAACAAAAAAGGCACCTCGAGTGTGTGGTTTTGGAGGGCTTTACAGAAATTAACCTCTAGGGAAGTCACTTCTTCGAAAATTGAACACCAAAGAATATGGCCATCAACCCTGCGTACTTGAAACTAGAAATATCAGACTCCTGACAGCCTCCTAAAACTAAGGTGCTTGGTGTCCAGTATACTTTAATTCATCCCATAGAACCTATAGACAGTGTATAGAGACCTTGCTAGCCTTGTTAGCATATGTGAAATTCTACTCACCCCACACTAAGGCACAGGGCATTCTTGGGCACGCAGGATCCTACTTGCTCTACAGAATGACTTTTTCTGCATGAAGCTTATTTATATCATGCATTTACAGGTCTGCTGGTTTTACAAACAAAATCATGAAAGTTTTTCTGTGGATATTTTCAGTGCAATCCTCAAAACACTGTCAGACATAGCCCTTGATATCATAAGAATGTTGATGAAAGAGGCCTAGGTAACAGTGATATTCATATTGATATTTTGTCTAAGATTGTAAGGTGGTGCTAGTCGCACAATAAATTAAAAAGTAATTTCTGAATGTAATATTTTTTTCTTCATAGTTTCTTCTTTTATCTTTAATAAGCAAAAGATGAGATCTATATATCTTAATCAAGTGAATGGTTTCTCCTGAATAGCTGATTAATAGATGTAGTCAGAATGACATAAGGTTTATTGTCTGAAAACTCTCTATTCCATATTGTTAGATGGCTAAAATACTGTTAAGAACCCTGTAATTTTACAAAGAAAATGCGATTTGAAAATGTATTCTTTGTTAGAGAATTAGCATGCTTTTGCACATTGATTACAGGTGGACAAATGATACAGCAAACTCAAAACAATTGTATAATTTCTATTAATTTAAGAAGAATAAAGTTGAACAAAGTTACTTAACATTAAAATATCCTTAGAAATTCAGATCTGAAATTATCAAATTACTTTGATGTTCCAAACTTTTATTGACTACTTGAAATTTTCTGCCTTTTAGTCCTTTAAAAACCCAACTACATTTTGCAAAACTTGGTCACCGTCTTCATCTTTAGCTGGATGTACCAGAATCATTATGAAGTTTTGAAAAATAGATTTCTTTGACAAATCCTCCCTAGATCCCTTAGAAATAATTTCATAAAATTGGAGTTATTTTTAATAAATTGCAGGTTGTTAGTGCACTTAATCTTTCCTTATTTCTTTTTCAAAGATATTGATTCTGTGGCATATGACTGTTTTATTTGATGTGCTAAGTTTACTGTAAGGTGCTAGAAGCCTTGGGGGATAAAAAGTGTGTGGAGAAAAATAGTAACTGATGTGTGATCTTTGTGATCCAACACATAGATATCTGTTATATGTGACTGTGCTGCACATTTATGCAGAGCATGGGCCTATTCTATCAGATATGAAAGAATAGAACCTAGGAACTATAATTTCTTTTTTATGAACAGTTGTTTCTGCTTAATTATTTGTTTGTCTATTTTTCCTTCTTAGTTTAAAACTGGCTCACATTTTGACTTTGCAACATCTAGTTTAAGTATTGGAAATCTTCTGAATTCTGTTTGTTCACAGGTACACAATAAGCAGGTACAAGAAAGACCCAGAGTCTCAGAAAAGCAGCTACACAAAAATATGTTGTGTGCTGCTGTACAGTGATCCAGGGGAAGGCTCTAACTTAATAATCAGACTGAATAAGGCCAGCTTAAAACCAGTAACAGAGTAACCGGTGTGTTAGGATAATAGGGTACTGACAGGATGGATGCCCTGCGGCTGAATCTCTCTTCTCTTCCTGGAAGATTTTGTGATGGAGAATTAAGCATTGTCTACCTCAGGCTTACTCAGTCAGAATGTATTTCTGCAGATGAAGCTGCTGATATGACAAGTAAAGACACAGGGATAAGTTTTATAAAGCTTTAGTCCTTGCAGGCATGAGTTCCTGTACATTGAGCAGGCAGGGTCAGTGCTGTATCCTCTAGACAGCAACAAATAGAAAAGACTATGTAGGTACAGAACAGTCGTTGATAGAAAAATAAGTCAAGCATTATACTGTAGGGTCTGCTGCTACTACTGAAAAATGAGTCCCTTAAGGGTGTGCAAGGTAAAACATCGATACACAAACTTTCTAAGTCTTTGGAAAGCATGGTACACTGGAAAAATATGCACTATAAAAGGTCTGGTAGATATATTATTATACCAGACTTCACTCACTAATAACAGGGCTAATAATAAACAGAAGACAAGCAAAAGGTAAATCAGAAAAAACAAATAAAGATGACAATTAAGTACAGGTCTTTTAAAATTCTGTTTGTGAATCTCATACATGGAAGCCAAAAGTTGCCTTCTCCAGGCAAAATGTAATTTCAAAGTTTTAATTTACAGAATACAGCTTTATAAACACACTTCTATAGCAAAATAGGTAAGAGTCAGTGATTCAGCTAATATTATAAATGAACTTTTTCTATGTGCTTGTTGACAAGCTGGGAATTAATAAGTGTTCAATAATAATAAAAATGAAATGAAATAAACAACATGAACATTATTTTACACTTAATTCATCTTTATTGCTTCTAGAGTTACAATTTTTAAGTGAGCAGTTCCATGAGTGCTAGAACTAATGAAGTGTGATTTCATGGATCAGCAATTATCTGGTGATTATTTTTGTATCTAAGAAGGTGCAAGCTTCAATCAGGAGACAGTAATAAGTTACTAATAGTGGGGTAATTATAAGAGGTCGCTCTGTTGGGTCTTTGTTGCCCAGTGGTGGCCATGCTTACACTGTTCCATTCTTACACTGTTGTCTTTTCCATAATCAGAGCATACCACATGGGGAAGAGAGTATCTTCCTCATACTCTGTCACTTACATTCCCAACACATGCAAAAATACAATTATAATTGAGAATCTTATATTTGTGTAACTTTTATTAAATCATTGGTAATTTGGAAGTGAAATGCTATTTCATATTTGCTCTCCTGCTCTCTCACCTTCCTTTTCTCTGTTGTACACAGAGCATAAACTTAAGCTAGAGGTCAAGTGGGGTTTTTTTAAAACTTCAGGTGAATATATGTTCTTTGGTCTTCTCTTGTTTTCTTGCTCTAAGTGTCTTTACAGACTTTCCACATTCCACAAAGATCAGATGATGTTGTTTTTAGAGTGTTTTATAGATTTCTTTTTTAATACAAATTTTTTTAGAAGCTACCAGTAACTCAAAAAGAATCACCACTATCTTTCTGTGGAATATTGCTTTTCTCTTCTGAAATGCTGGGAAGGATAATAACCTTAGTTAATCTATGTCAAAAAGAGTTCTACAAGCTTGTGTGCAATAATCTTATCCTATTTTCCTCAATTTGGAGGTAATTTCCTTGGGAATCTTACATTTTAACCATTAGAAACACTGGTACTCAGTTTCAACTGTCTAGCAGCACTCAAGTCAGTCAGTGCTGAGGACAATCCTGCTGAGGGCAAGTGTATGTACCTGCCCCAAACAGGATGTGGTTGGGATGTGTGGCTGTGTAGTCACTTGCAAACTCCAACCTGGAACAGCAAGGGAGTAGGAGGCTTCAGGTCTGGAAAAGGATATCAATGGGTAGAGGGTCTATGCTGGTATGTGGGGGGACCCAAGAATGTTAGGCTCCTGTGGGACAAGTGTGTGAGTACTTCATGTTTGCTAGTGAGCATCAAGCTGGACCAGCCAGTGATTTGGGGACCTGTGGAGCCTTGTTAGTGTCTCCTGTGCGTAACGTGCATCTTTGGGATATGTGCTCAGCTTCACTACTGCAAAGAGGAAAGCAGCAGCTTCATCTCTCAACCTGGACAGAACCCCGAGTCCCCAGGCACCACGGGGCACTCCAGCAGCCCAACAAGAATTTCTTCTGCTGGTGTAGGTGGTAGCTGCTCCTAATATCCCTTAACACTCAGGTTATGAGGAACATTTAAGAAAGTAATTTGTTGCTGTGGCTACGAGTACCATCCCCTAGACTGTAAAACTAATTATCCATGAAGGTCCCACTAATTATAAAACAATATGAGTACAATTCTTTCTAAATACAAGTTCTTTTATGCTTAGGTACACAGTCAGTATTAGCTTCTGCTTTCATTTGTAAAACTTCATGTATGATTTGTTGCTTCCTGGTTATTCTGGCTAGTAAATTCAGTTCTTAAGCAGTCAAATTTACTCAAAAAAATGCTATAAGAAATCATGCATGTGAGAATTAATAGTCACCTAGAAGAGATTGTTTGAATTTAATTTTGATTTCAGGAGTTCAACGAGACTTTTCTTGGAGTGTAACTTTTTAATATGAATATTGCTAAAGGAATTATATTCAGAACTGCTGAACTGTTGTGGGAATCCAAACTGACTATAGCCTTGAAGTGGATTTTCCTGGGCCATTCTTCTACAGTTAGCTCCCCAAAGGAAGGATAAAAGACTTTTACATTAAAAAGCAAAGTTTTATTAAAATAAAAGAATCCTTAACTTTTTAAAAAACAATCTCAAAGGACCAGCAAGGAAAGAATAAAAAGGAAAAATGGGTTATATAAAGTTCTCTTAAACTTTGTATATGTCCTTTGTTGTTCAGTCTTCGCTTCCAAAAACTGGTTTTGTTAACCTTCTGACTTTCCTAGTTGCAACAAGTCTGCACAGTCTCCTAAAACTTTTTTCCATTTCTGAAGCATTGCTATATTGCTGCTGCTCTACTTAAATTTCTCAGCCTTTGCATCATCTAAACTGTTCCACTCTTTGCTGAGACTTTTTTTCTGCTTACTCTTTACCCAGTAGTTGCTCTTCCCTATTTAGAGGACTTCAGTTTGATAGTGTATAACCCCTTGTATCCATTCCCTCTTTTTACATTTGACATGTAAATGTTATGGGTGGTAAGAATCCTCTCTACATAATCGATTGAATGCCAAGAGTTACCTGATTAAGCAAAATGGTTAACTACTATCAGGGTAGTTGAATAACTCTTTCTGCTCTACCAGCTATACTGACTAGATGTTGAGTGATTGCAATGAGAGTTTACATTTAATGTAAAAGTAAAGTAGAGATAGTTAAATTTTAATTTCTGAAACTATAAACTGAATTCCACTTAGGTTTTCCTGCTGGAAAGTTCCATTAGTGCAGTTAGAGAGTAGTCTTGAATAATGAATGTTTTCCTTAACATATCCGTAGTAAACTCTATAAAACTTGAATTTTGAGTGCTTCGTATCCCATATACTTACTGTACATTTGAATGCGCAATTGTATTAATGACCAACTGCGATCTGTCAACAACATATTGTGGGTATTTTGTAACCAGCTTATCTGTCAAAAGTTAGCCCATGGTACCCATGTTTTTACATTTGCATCTTTTTCAGTAGTATTAAAAAAAATGTGGCTCCATTAGATGGTAACTTCATGCTCACTTTAATCTGACATAAGTTCAGACTGAAATAAATGCATGGGTCTAACTTTCCCTAACATTTTAACTGTTTGTTGCATTGCCTCACTCATGTAAGATCCACACAGTCAGTGGGACATACAGCACAACTTATGCCATCCCAATGGGATGGGAAAGAGAACTGGATGAGTAAAAGTGAGAAAACTTGTCAGTTGAGGTAAGGGCAGCTTAATAGGTAAAACAAAAGCTGTGCACAGAAACAAAGCAAAGCAAGTCATTCAGGCACTACTTCCCATCGGCAGACAGGTGTTCAGCCATCACCAGGAAAGCTGGCCTCCATCATGCATAACAGTTGCCTGGGAAGACAAATGCCATAAATCCAAATGTCCCTCCTTCCTCTTTCTTCCTTCAGCATTGTGTGGAAGGATTTTTCATAATTTCTGATCCCGCGCTTGAGGGTAGATCTACTTTAATTTGATCTGGATCCTGTAGACCATTTCTCATATGTTGTTCAGCAACATGTATCCTGAACTGCAATCTTTTTAACAACTTCTGTGATTTTTCTGGAGGTAGAACACTTCTCTTTGTGATGACAATGTTAAGTATAATTGTTATTTTACTGTGTGAAAGATTATAACAGGTTCAAAATTGTCAGAACCTTGTGTAAGCCAGAATTTTGATGTGGACTTACCCAGATATTTTCTTGCCAGTGATTATGTTGATGAAGGCATAAAAAAAGCTTTAAAAAAAGCTTATTTTTGTTTGATTGTATGAACAATTAAATAAATAAACAAGATAGAATTCCAAATGTTTAGCTAAGACTTTATAAACATTAAAATTTACTCATTAAACCTTTTTCTATTCAGAGATACAGACTTACCTTCTCTCTTTACACAAAGTGGGGAAACTCTTTCTCTTGTCTCTCCTTTTGCTTTCTGTAAATAACATTTATTTACAATTTTGAAAGCATTTTCTTAAAATATATTTATAATGCAAGTTATTTAAATGAAGTCTAGTATTCCTGTGATGTGACTATATCAAACAATTTGGACATGCTTACTTTGGTATTTTTCACATTGTCTAACTCTCTTTTACAGTCCTTGCTTTCCACGATAATTTTGCTAAAAACATGAATAATTTATACAATCTAATAGCTATCTAATCTAATCTAATTCATGCTAAATTATCAGTGCCTCAAACTATGCTGACTTCAGAATGTCTTAGGCTTGACACAATTGTCCTCCACAGCTGTACACAAAGATCCTTTTAATGAGATGTGTCATGGACAAAAGTGGTGGTTGTGATTAAAGCGCACAATTTGCAGGTACACAGTCATCTGAAAAAGGTATGTATCAGGCACTTTTCTGAGCATATTTTATTTTATATTTCACCCTTAATTAAGTGAAAAATGTTAACTTTCTAGAAATTATTCCTTTATATGACAGAAAATTGTTTAAGGTTTTATTCAGCAAAGCATAATACCTCTTCAGACTTGAGTTAACTCGACATCATAATGTAGAATTTAATGTATTGTTGCCTAAATTAATGATTTTTCACTTCAATGGCAGAATTGCAAAAGATAGAGGAAAAGAAACACTTTTTCTAACTTTAGTAAGACATCTTCACTGTAATTAAATATTATTATCCAGAGAGGTATTTTTTTTTAAATCTTGAGGGAAAACAGCCCTCTTATTTTTTATGCTTTTCTATATTCCCTACATTCCTTTTCATTGATTATTTTTTTAATTTTCTTTCCCCCAAAATTTGTGCTGAATTAAGCACGCTGGTTTTACTTTATTTTATGCAACAACTGCAAAAGACTCCATATGTTTGACTTTTTACTGTTCATATAGCCTGCTGAAGTTGGTAAAAGAATCTTGCTTGGTTTTGGAGATTGCAATACACACTGCCAGCAATGTAAAGATATGACTTTCACATTGCAGTATAAAAAATACACAAAACTCATATATAATTCAAAAACATCTACTCCATGAATGATCTGGATATCAAAATGCTTCTGATTACTCTTCTTTTAGAATAGGAGAAATCAAAAGTTTTTGGCTGATACTTTCTCAAGGGACTTAATGTCTAGGATAGACAGGAATACTGAAATGTAAGTTATAGTATTTTTAGAGTACATTTAAGGCAGAAGTTTATGTATTTACACTGATCCACACATAATTCTTGGGACATATTCTTTTTTTTTGATGTCACAAAAATTCTAGAAAAAAAAATTAAGTAAAGATGCATTCAAATGTTTTCCTGAAGCATCAAGAGTGGTGTGACCAATGCTGTGCTGAGATAAAAATGAAACTTTAAAGTGCATACAAGAGGCAGATAATAAAAAATACAGATAATTTTCACTTGCATTAATCTAAGATGGCTTCTCCTATTATTACTGCAGCTCTGCTGTTGGCTGATAAGAGGGTCGCTTGTGACCTTATGAGCTAAAGTACACAAGTCAAAATGAAGCAAGTATGTTGACTTTTTCCCAAGCAGGGGATACTCAAACTTATATAGACAGGAATCTTATTTGTGTTAGGAAATCTGTGAGCATCTTGACTGAAAATGTGATCTCTGATGCCCAGTGATATTTTTTTATTTGTTAATTTATCTTAAAGACAATTTTTTATTATGAGCCTTATCCCTCTGGTATAAATACGAAATTATTTACTTTCTGCCTTTTATATGCAAATCCCTTAAGTAAACATTAACAATGTTATCTTTTTGAAATGCTCAATTTTCAGAATTCCTACATTTGTCCTCCTCTCATTACTTTTTTAAGGGGCAGTGCCTATATCTATCTTTGAAAAGAGAGGCACTGGTTTCAACCAACTGAAGAGCTAGTACCCTGTGTATTTTTATTTTATTTTTTATTTCTTTAAGAGTATGTATCAGTATCTGCATCTATGTATATATATCTATAGCTATCTGTCTGTATCTATATCTCTATAACTACACAGATGCATGCACACAAAGACACAAAGAAAAATTTTATTTCTATGCAAATACAAATTTTAAACATGAAATTGTATTTTATGGTGGTTTCATTTACATAAATATTATATAAAACCAATCTCTGTGCTTTCATTCTTTCATTCCAGTCATAAATAACCTGTAAGTGCCAGGATATAGTTTCAAGCCTTATCTCTGAACAAGGAACAAAATCCGTATACTTATTTTTGCAGAGAATTTTCAGACCAAAAAGTTAATTACTTGATCGTATCCTTGCCACCACAGAAAATTTCCATATATCTGCATGATTTCTTCCTCAAAGGATGAACAAAACATTATAAACAATAGTAGGTAAACATCCAATATGCGCAGACAACCAGTTATGTTGAGTCATAATACACTTTGTTGTGTTTGAGACATCTTTCACTTCCCTCTAGACAATCTCACACTGAAATTGGAGCACAGTGGGAGGCAATAAAATTTGTTTTGACATGCCTGATCCCGCCTAGTAATTCCAGGTGGACTTAATAGACACTAGTAGAATGAAAAGAGTGATGATAGCACACAGACATCAATCATGGGCTGGATGACGGGATGTTTAGTGAGGTGCTTTCTTTTTTTTTTGCACTTCTCAGTTTACACTAGAAATGCAAATATAAGATGGAGGAACTTGATTATGTTAGCTGTCCTTTGCCTTCAGGTCAGGTGGACAAAAGAAGGAAAGCTCCTTAGTGATATCTGGTGCTACAGAAAGTCCCCAGGCTCTCCTGGAGTCGAGAGCTGCAATGTGATGAATTGTTAAAGAATTGGGTTTTTTTTTTTTTGAATAACATTTGTCTGTTTGGTACTCCTCTGGGACATTTTATCTTAATTCTCTGTTTTAAAATAAAGAAAAATACCTAAAAAATAAAATATTTAAGAGTTTTATCATTTTCAAATGATTTTGTAAAATCTTCCAAGAGTTTGAACATATTTTTAAACTACTTTTCACTAGTCGTTCATGTACAAATTGCATGCGCATAGCTAGAATGCTAATGTCAGAACATAGGATTAAAAAAAAAGAAAGAAAGCCAAATTAAGTACATAAAACCTTTTTAATGTCACTTTTAAACCTAGAAAATAATTGTCAAAGTGCTGTCTGGAGAATCAGAAACAGATTTAACTCTCCGGTTTTCATGAAAATGATGAAAACTTTTTACAAGAGAAATAACCTACTTCTTTCAGATTTTACATTGCAAAAGTTCCTATTCTCTGTTGAGTGAGGTGACACAACAGTAATTTTAGAAAGTAAAGCACTTTTTAATATGAGGGGAAAATTATCTGATGCTCTGAAACAGGATCAAGTATCTGCAGATGACATTGGACCTTAGGGCATTCTGTAAATCCTCAACTAAGACAGCATACAGATGCCTACATGTCAATAATGAAAAACATACAAAAATCAATCAGGAAAAGAAAAATATTACTGTTGGCTTGCATGGAACTGGACACAGTGACATCATCGGTATGAGAAAAGCACAGGAGAAATTAAACAATTTGCATTTTTAAATGGATTCTATTCCCTTCTGCCTCATCTGTATCTCACAGTTTCCTGAAGTTTGTAAGCTCACTAGGCTGTTACTCCTCTAATTTAGTTTTCAAGTAATAGACTGAAGGATGTGTTCTCTAAGGAAAAGGATTTAATGAATAATTTAAAAATTCCAACTCCTTGGAATGCCGCATTTTCTACAGTGTCATGTTAGTAGGAACCCCACACCTGCCCCTGAACCAAGAGTTAGTCCTTAAAGGAAAGTCAAGCTGTAAAGCATATTCTGAAATTGAAAAATATTTCAGCTTCTTCCCTTCTCAAATAAATTAAAAACGATTTTGTCTGCAGCTGAAAATTTCATTATCATCAAAGTCTTATTCTGTCACAGCAGAACATGATCAGTTTCTTAGAGACACTGCAGTAGGCTGGGTGCTGTATGTCTCTCCTTTCCCCTAAAGCTGCAAGCAACCTTTGAGAAATTCACTTTGCTTGCTTGTGAGTTAAAAATCAGGGAGGACGAATGTTATTGTGGAGCAAAATTTAAATGGATTGATAGAATATAACCTCAAGTGAGAAAAGAGGTCTTCTCTAGCAATCACTGAGAAT
>JANHGB010019257.1:65565-74400 GCA_026283785.1 Coracopsis vasa
AGCACACAGTCCTGGGATGAAAACAGCCAGTCTGCATCCCACATACAAGGTCCAGCAGCTTTTGCAGCCTGCTCAAATTGGGTGAAAACTTGGGAATACAGAAGCCTGATACAAATAGCTGAAATCGCTGTAGTTTTATTCCTGCCATCTATATTCATTCCTATGGAGTTTCAAGCCCTGATGTTACGTAAGTTTTGTCCCCAAAAGTTATAACTTACACCTGCAGATCCAAAAAGTTATAACTTACACCTGCAGATGCACAGCACTGAAATAGCACACAGGGGAAAGCAAATCCTTAACCTCAGAGAAATGCAGGGGTAGGATTCATTCCTCCTTGTTTATCCATGTAAGAGACAGACACTTGGCCCAGCCTGCACAACTGGACCTCTCGCTGTAGTCTGTACAGTGAAGGCATATGCTGAAAGCAATTCAATTTTTATTAATATGTGTGTCTACTAGAGGTCTGATGAATCACCCCCATTCAATCATTCTTTTCATTGAATAAAAAAGCACAGACAAACAAATTTGAAATTAGTGGAGATGACCTGTACTCATCCTATTCCTTTTATGAACTTCTCAGTGAATTCTGACATGTCCAGGTTTAATACTTTTTATTTTCAAAGCAAATCTCGAAGTACCTTTTGAGGCTTGCAAGGAAAATATTTGATTTTGATGGACTTTTGCAGGCTTTTCTCTGCAACAAAACTTGGGGTATTTTGGGAGGGCTGCATTCACAGGAAATAAAGGCAACAGTAGAACATACTAAAATTGTTTAAATAAAGCCTATTCTAATTAATAGATCCAATGAAAAGCAGCACCAGAATTTGACAGAAACATTTATGATAAATTCATTTCTTGAAAAAAATAGTATCTGGATTAAAAAAACCCCACAAAACCAGACATAGGATTTTCAGAACTGCTTCACCCTAATTTTAAACTTGTCGCTAATTTCAGTGAGAGCAGAAGTAAGTCACAAGACAAAAAAAGTTATGAAAACACAAGACTTTGTACACAAAACTGTGCAGTGGGATAGTGTAGCTGTGGCGTGAAACCTTTAAATTGCCTGACTGATATGACCCTCAAAACATCCCCACGCTTCATATCACCTTGTGAATCCCAAGGGACAAAAGAGTTCTCTGAGGAATAATGTGAAAATGAGGAATTCTGCTTAATTATTTTAATAACTACATTTTAGCTTTTGTGAAGAACTCCTATTTTCATGGTATTGCCAGTCTAGATAGAGCAAGACACAAAAGAGGACGTAAGTGTACATAGCAAGCATATAACTTGCCATATTGCCAAAAATGTTTGAGTTTCAAAACAAATGAAGATACTTAAGAAAAGATACTTAATTTTTGTCAGCAAGTCAAGACAGTATCACAAAAACAGTAGGAAACCATCGTAAACCAGTTTTGGAGAATGTTCCATAATCTCAAACTACAGAGAAGTGAAACAAGACTGAGAGGTGTAACAAAAGTACACAACAACATATTCACTTTATTCTCACATGTCCAAAATCTCATTTATTTTTTTTTAACCTCCTCTCAGTAACTTTTTCACTGGTTTATCCCCAATTACTGCCAAAAAAAAGGTCGCAAATCCAAAGTAAAATGCATAGGGCCATACAGACCTTCATCATGATGATGATGGCTTGACTTCGCGAACGAAGATTTTGGGAAGGGCTTTACCCACGCTTACTACAAGTGCGCTGATGACTAAAAAGGCCAATGTGGGATAGGCAAATCCGGTTGCAAAAAGCACAGTGAAAGGTCTCCTTGGGTGGTATAGGCGAGACACGATTCTTTCTACGTTGTCTTTTCTCCTCGAGACTAGTTCTGCGCGAGTTCTCAAAGGTGATAGCAGCGTTATGTATGGTGTGTCTCCAAGTCGCCCGGTTGGAGGCCAAGGTGGACCACTGATGGTAGTCAATATGGCCAAGGCTGAGGTGTTGTTTCAGGGAATCCTTATATCTCCTCTTAGGGGCACTTCTCTTGCGGCAGCCAGTGGCGAGTGCACCGTATAAGGTACATGTGTATGACTCCATCCCTGCAGCAGTTCCTGCAGTGCTATCTAGGAGTGGGTCATTTCCTCTTGACTCAGCGGCATCAGTCACAGCGTGTATGGCTCTGGCTTTTGGCTCAGGTCTTCAGTTATGAAGACATCATACTCTCCTGCTCGCATATGGGCAGCTTGGAGACAAGCCTTGAGCTTTTGTTCTGCGGGTCCCTTAGCACCCATCAGGCACTAACTGCAGCTGGCAGGGTGCTATTCCACAGCCTTCTTAGTGCCTGGTATTTACCCATTGCTGGCTGAAAGGTGTCAGCATGGCTCAAGGACCAGGCGAGTCACCTGCAGGGTCTCACAGAGCAGGCTTTTCAAGCTCATGCTGTCTGGCTAGCATGGAAGACCCACCACAAGGAGCGACAGGTTTCATAATGTATTGTTTTATATGAACAAGGACATGATACAGTTTATATGGACACAGTTATATGAATATAAAGTTTACTTTTCTACAGCATGGGATTTTGCCCTTGTAGCTCAGGCTCTTCCCTGTAGAAGTCAAGATAAGCTACTGCTCATGTTCCACTGCTGAAACAAGGTGACTGGATGGACAGAGGATGCTATCCTTTTGATGGATAAACAGGAGTGGTCTGAAAGTTAAACCTGGAAATGAATATCGTATGCCTCCACAGGACTTGCCTGGAGTACTTTTAGGGAAAACCAGCTATCACTACCAGGAGAAATCAAAGTGTACCTTGCAATTTGGAATACGCTCTAGGTTCTGTATGTGCTATAGGAACGGGCCCACAGTTGCCATGCCAATCCTGTCATCCCTGTGTGTCCTGTTTGTCTCTGCAAAATGACATTGTGACTGACGTCAGGCAGGCAGGACAGAGCAAAGGCTTCCAGGTCTGAAGGGCTGCAGTGGTGTTTACCATGAGGAGCAGGTAGAGCTGGAGGTTCATGCTCCCTTCTGGCAAGGTGGACACGAGGTGCTCAGTCACAGGAGATCCCTGGGCTTTATACTGTTCCTGTGATCTGCCAGATCACGTACAGCATAGACATGAGACAGTGTTAGAGATGCACAGCAAATCTCCAAAGCAAAGCCAATCTCCAGACAAGTACCTCTAAGCATGGACAAATGCACACTCCAGTTGCGAAAATGGATGTGAAAATTGCCCCCAACTATTTCCAGTTATTCAGAACAAACCTGCAGTGTCTGTGAAGGCAGAACTTCAAGGTTAACCCAGAAGGGAGGAGTGAAGACACTTTAAGGTAAGGACTAGTGGTGGCTGGTCAGCCAGAAACATAAACACCTATCCACTGCACTTCTGCCAAGGAATCCCTCCTATGCAGACCAAACTTGACTCTTGTAACTATATACAGTATAAGTGCATAATAGTCTACATAAATGTATATAGAGAGGTATTATATAAGTATGTGTATAGATAATATATATGCACATACAGGATTTTAGGGTTACATCTATATTGGCAAATGCTCTGGGGCACTACAACTCCATCGTCTAAGAAATTAATAGCTGATTCCCATTAATTTATTCTTGCCATGTTTTTTGGGCTGTGCCAGTTAGCACTCTTCCAAACAATTCCCAGGCATGACTGAGGGGAGGGAGTTAGTGTGGGCCAGGGGCCGTTCCCAACAACCATTTGGATCCAAATGCCTTGCTTGAAGGATAAAAGAGTTTAATGTTATGGGTGCAAGCCATCCTGTGCCAGGGCCCTCAGTGCCAGAGAACAGACCTGGGCACGTTTAATTTACTGGTATAGACATAGTCCGGGAGCCCAAGGGATTAGGCAGGATTTTAAGGGTTGCATGCCTGGACTTAGATACTTGATTTCTCCCAAGATCCATTTTATGGTACCTTTTGTGGTTTGTGGACATGGGCCTTGATCCTTTAAATCTTCTATCACCTTAGCTAAAAAGCCTTGCCTTCTGCAGTTAATGGCCCTTTCGTGTGGTCCCTAACTAACATACCCCTGGTGGAAGGTGAAGTGGGCTATAATTACACAGTTTTATTATTGCTGCCTTCATGACAGTGGCATATAACAACTGCAAACTCAGTTTAAATAGAATTTTCTAAGTAGTTTTAGGAAGAAAGTCACATAAAACATAAGAGGAAAAAAACAAAACCATACAAACCAGTAATTTTTCAAAGCCTGGCTAATTTTCATCAGGCTTTGTAGAAAACACCTCCTGGTGTGCTATCCAATTTCCACCATGTGAATGCATTTGAGTTTTTAGCTTCTCTGTGTCCTCTGAGGGATGGCACAGAAAGGTGTCTGACTGACAGCAGCAAAGCTGCATTGGTGTTAAGGAACAAAATTCCTTTGGTCAGGATGCTAATGACAGTGCTCCAAGTCAAATACTTTTCCTGACCCATCTGCTCTTCTAATCATAGCTCTTTCTCCTAAATTTTTATGGCTATTATCCTCTTAGCCTGACTCTTAACCATAACTTGAGCTTCATTTCTGTCAGCATAGCCACCACATTAGCATCAGAATGCACAGGCCAGGGCTGGGATGAACACAGACATAATGAGTGTCTCTTCTTACCTGTGCAAGCCTGGTTGCTCTGGTGGGACTCCCACTCTACTATGCAATACGTGACTGAAGTACCCAACCATCCCACCCACATGTGCAAATAGATGTTGGGACAGCTCTGATACTGTAGTGATGTTAATGGAGTGTGGTGATGATAGCAGCAGGAAACTGGGCAGAAGTATATTGAAAGCCCATTTATCTGCTGGCGTGATGTGTGTCTGGCATACATACAGCAAATTTGGCTGGATCTTCAGAAGTCGTCCTTTGGGTTTATAAAGGAGAAAAGAGGAGGGTTGGGGAGAGATGAGATTAACAGCTTATCCTTTAGGCTGAATCTATCCTACTTTTCTTGCAATTTGCTACACATCTGTGCAGGTCTCCTAGAGATTGAATCCCACACACCTGCTGTATGTGTTTCTTTGTGTAGCATGAGCAGGTTAATTGGGGAGATTTGATGTATGTATTTGGGCCCATTACCCATCTAGAGAGGATCCAGCGTACAGCTGAGTAGATCTGGCTGAGAAATGAGAGGTTTTTCAAAACCAGGTTCCAGAAAATGACTCATAAATACCTCTAGGAATGCTGGCTGTGGTGGAGAAACTAAGACACAGAGAATTTGCTTCTACATTGCCTCCTCTGAACGCTGTCAGGTTGTGTGGGCCATACTTTTGTTCTCCTTTGAGGGCCAGGAAACTGATTACACTGTCCTTGGGCTTAAGCACTGACAAAGGAAAGTGTAGAGCCTGGGATCAGCAACCTGGCTGGCTGTGCGTGAGGCACCCAGGCCTTTGGCTAACAAAGTGTAACTTCCTGCTTGCGTGTGTGCTTGTCAACATAAAGCAGCTCCTTGCTGTTATGTAGTTATCCCCGTTCTGCCTCAGCGCATGAGGAAGGAAGGAAGGACACAGAGGCAAAGGTGGGAAAAAACAAGAATCCCTTCAAACCACTCTCCGTTCTCCCGGCAGTGCTCAGCTGGAGCGGGTGAGCCGGTGCGCAGGCAAAGTGATGGTCTCTTGTGCCCTCTGGGGACGGATGGTATATAATACAGGCAACAGAAAGTATCCGATCCAATACAGGGCTTCCCGCAAGGTTTCCTTTAGGCAGCCTTCCCATAAGGAAGGTTTGTCAGACAGCAGCGGGCCATGGCTGTCGTCTCTTCATGGATCTGCCAGATCCTGCTTCTGTTCCGACAGCACCTCTTAGCTGAAATGTTTTACCCTGGGAACAAAGAGACATAAGGGAATGATGTATCATAAGGCTTCCATAGAAATATCCCATCCTCACCCTCTGTCTGCCCTTTGTCTTAGCCCGTCTTCTCTTGCCCCCCTTTTTGACCATTTTTAGTGCTAGCGTGCCTGCATGCAGAGCTCGCGGTTTCTGATGCCAAACTCATTTCCTCCCTCCCAAGGCCATTTTCATCCTTGTTTACACAGCCATGCTGCCTAGAGAGCTGTTCCAACTGGGATTTCTGGTGGATAGCTTGCAAATAACTGTCCTTAGTTGTAAGAAACTGATAAAAGTTTCAGCATTTGGCCTTGGCCTCTAGAAGAAACAGGGGGAGGGGAGGAAGAGGGGGAATATACAGACACAGCACGCTTTCAGAGTTCAGAAAGCCAGGAGTAAGACATGCCTGTGGTTTATTTCCATTACAAAATTTTCTAAGGTCTCTCTTCCCTTGGCCAGTCTGGCAATCTGAGCTTTTGAGGCAGAGGCTTATGAAGACAAGTTGTCTTGTTCTGTTCATCAGAGCGCAGTTTTACTGGATGCTTGGACCCCTTCAACTGGCTTTCAGCTGGTTTGTGGCTACAAATCCTCAGTCATTTTCAGTTCTACAGTTATTTTGAGAGCTGTATATTTTACCTCCAAGCCTTTCTCTGAGGATTCTGCTGTGCTGTCATTCCTGCAGAGGCCTCAGGTAGTACATGCTCCTGTTCCCCGCCTTCCCTGAGCAGCTCAGTAGCACAGGTTTATGCCCTGACTTCAGCAGACCCAGAACTGTCTTCCCTTCCTGCTGATGAACTGGAGCCTGGCAGCAGCCGGAGCTGGGGCACAGGCAATCTGATGGGAGTCCTGTGAAGCATCTCTGGTGCCTGGCTGATGTTTTCTGATCATCTGATGGCAATTTTGAGAGGTCTGGCCAGGCTTGCAGTGAGGCACTGTGGCCAGGAGACTTCCAGCCTGGCCCAGCATGTGTGACACCTGGCTGTTGATCTCCTTCCATACACTGGGCCCATGGTTATGATGAGCTGCAAGGCAGCAAGTTCAAACTTGGACCTCCTGGAAATCCTTCCTGGAATTTCTTTCCCTGGTGATACTAACCTGGCTCTTTTTGGACTTCTTTTAGAAGCACTGAAACCACTCACAAATACAGATCTAGACATGGTGCCCAACTACAGGAACTGGGAAACCTCTTTGATGTTGAAAGCTGTATTTTATTTGTACACTTGAGATAACCCAGAGGCTGCCTGGGCAGCCAGGAAGTTTCAGAAAGGAATTTCCCCCCATCAAACTAGCAACCACAATAATATTTTCTCCCTTCCCATGTGGAGACTGTGTGTGCTCATTTCTAGCACTTTTGCTTAAGAAGTTCCCTGCTTTTGCAGGATCATGGGCCCTTTCTCTTTGATGCTGCCCTTCTAAGTAAGCATTGTAGATTGAGGTTTCTTGGTTTAGACCTAAAGGCCTTAATCCCATGGCAGCTGATGAGCTGGTTGACCCTCTCTATGGGGGTAGGATGTTTATTTTGTCTTTGGACTCCTGGCTAGCTACATGGCAGGACTCAGAACCACTGTATGACCTATGCTGAGGACTGTTACCATGAAAGCATTTGAAAAGGAAGAGAGTTACAGTGGCTGTATTTGAAGAGAAGAAGGTCAGAGATCCTTTAGCCAGATGAGATAATTCCTCTTCTCCAGGGGTTAGAGGGAAGAACCTATTTAAAGCAAGAATCATCTATTCTCTCTGCTTGTGATTTTGAGAAGCTAGGCTACACTTACCATGGAGCTTCCAGCTGGTCAAGCTAAACTGCGGGCCCTGTGAGTGCTATCCAAGCAGCTCACTACCAAGTGGGTGTCATGGGGTCCCCTTCCAGGCCTCCTTGCAGAGGAACAAATATACCAGTTAGAGGAGCATGGTGTAAATGGCCATAATAATCCTGCTCTCCCTGGCTCTTGGTGTATTTGCCACACGCTGACTTTCCAATTGGCCCTAGCAATTCACAGGGAAAGAATGGGCAGCAAGGGAGTTATAACAGAAATGGGGCTGCCCAGCAGTGCTGTTAAGAGAATCATCTCTTTACCTTACTGCTGTCATGTGTCCTGTGCTGGCATGGACATTATTGCTGCATGAAATAGTAAGGATTAGTAATTGCCAAACATCTTTGTATTTAATTTCTTTTCTGCTTCTTTTCCTCTTCTCGTGGCAGTCAAAAACTATCTGCAAAACATGCATACTGAATAGTTCATTGCCTGGATGTGCCTAAAAGAGATGTACCTAAAAGAGAACAGATAGTTGTCAATCTCAGCCATCCCTTCCTGATGCTCCCTGAATGTCCAAAGTGTTTGCATGACAGCAGCTGGCTCCGTTCCCTGACAGTTTGTAGCCATCCAAATAACAGTGGCCAGTTCTCCCCTATGGGTGTCTATAGCCTTAATGAGGGCTGCCTGGTGACTGCACATGAGATGTTTCCCAACTGCTGGCCCCACACTCCCGATATAAAGACCATGCAGCCAGAGCTCAGAGAGCATGTGTGTGCACTGTAGCTTCACCCCTGCAGCTGGGTCGTGGTGTGCTTATGGTTTGTATTGGTGGGGACGCAGCATTTATTGGCCTATGTAAGGGCTGGCATTGCACAGAAGCAGAGTCAGAGATGATCCCTCCCAGAGGAGCCTACAGGCTCAGCAATTCTCTCACTGGGAGGAGAGATATCCAGCAGTACCTGCCACAGGTGACCAGTGGCTTGCTCAGGGGCAGAGCTTAGTGCCCTTTGCCTGTTTTGTCAGTCACACTGTTCTGGGAACAATTATCATGAGTCCTGTGGGCTGTCCTTCTCCTCTGCTTTTATCTACATACACAGGACTGTGGCTGAGACAGTTGGTGGACGGCCCTGCTCTGTGGCACCATTCAAACAAAGCATGCCAGGCTTTGGGCCCACATCTCCCTCCAAAGCAAGCTCTAGGCTCAGCTTCCATCCTGTCTATGCCTTGCTATACACTTTTAGCATTGCCCTTGGCAGACAGATGCTGCTTCTGTGCCTGGCATTTGCTGTAGCTCC
>JANHGB010019259.1:0-11269 GCA_026283785.1 Coracopsis vasa
CACCCTGTGCCAGCGCCTCAGCACCCTCACAGGGAAGAGCTTCTGCCTAAGAGCTCATCTCAGTCTCCCCTCTGGCATCTTAAAGCCATCCCCCTTTGTCCTATCAAGGGATAGAAATAGAAACAAAGGCACTCAAAAGCCCAGTGCTTTCTCAATAGTAGCACAATACAAACCTTTATTTATGAGGTGTTGCCTTAGCAAGTTTAAGTAAAAGGAAAACAAACAGATTAAAATAAAACTAAAGTGGTAAAGAATGTGGCTCTCATTAATAGTGTGATGGAAGGGCTGTAGACACCTTCAGATTAAAAAAGGCAATTAATATTTATTTCATATCAAAGAAGATTGCTAATTAGGACTGTGCTCTTCCCATCCCCTAGGGAAATAATCAGATGAGTGAATCTCATCTGGAAAGTTCATGTATGGCAATGAGAAGCAGCAAAGAACCTGGACGACCCGAGGAGATGTTCAGGCTATCTCACAGACTTTGCTCTCTAATGGGGTTTAAAAGACCAAGTATTAGTGAATTTATTTTACTGGGTTTCTGGTGACACTTTCTAAAAGGCCGTGATTATATATAGCTCAGGCACTTGTCTGTGTCCTTTCATTAACATGCCTAAAGAACCTTAATTGCTCGATGAGAATAGCAGATATATAGTCTGCTGGTGGAGTTTAAGAGGTTATTCAAGCCAAACAGAGACAATGGGAATCCTGCCCAAATGGATCCAATAGGAAGAACAAGCTATTACAGGAGAAAGTCAAGCAAGAGGAAGAAGGAATTTGAAGAGCAAACAACTGAAGATGGGAAGATAAACAAGAAATTGTTCCAAATCCACCAAAACCGACAGTGGTGTAAGGGGCAAAGGCAGTGCTTGATGTTGAAGTGTCAGAAAATGACAGCTGAAATAGGCCAAAAGCTGAAAAACAGCAGATAAACTAAACTAAATGGACTTCAACATTTCAATATCTGAACTACTAAATGGAATATGCAGCCTTTCCTATCTTTTGGGTTCAGTGTTATATTGTGGGTGTTCAGGATCACAGAACCCATGGTGGAAGGGACTTCAAGGATCATCTGGTCCAACCTTTCCAGGCAATGCAGGACCTAGACTAGATGTCCCAGCATCCTATCCAGGCAGATCTTAACAGTGTCCAATAGTGGGAAATCCATCACTTCCCTGGGAGATTATTCCAGTGGCTGGTGGTTCTCATGGTGAAAAGTTTCCTCTTGTGTCCAGTTAGAATCTCTCCAGGAATAACTTTTACCCATCACCCCTTGTCTTTTCCATGTGACTGCTTGTAAAAAGAGAGTAGTAGAAATTCTTTGTACCTTTAAGTATGCACCCAAGTGATTCAATAAGCCTTTGGTGCAGAGATATCCCTTGAAATGATGAGTAGGACTGATGTAAACCTTTCTGTTAATGAAGAATTGTCCTGTTTTGACAAAATCTTGTCTGTGTGTGCACAGAAGCAGTTTGGTTTCCATTGGAAAATGTCAGCTCTTGCCAGCCTTCCCAATAGCACCACCAGCGTCCTCTCCACTGAAAATTGGATGCTTGGGGTTTGGATGCAGAGTTCATATTTCTGCCTTTAAAAAACTAAAGAAATTCTTGGGGAAAATTCCTGTTTCCAACCAGATCTAATCATAACAACGCTGTAAGGCATTTGGGAAAGCAACTACTTTGAAAACCTGGTCTTTCTATTCTAGTAGAATTACTTTCTTATGGTGAACTAGTTAAGATAATAAATTTGGACTTTCAGATGCCAATGCTAAGTTGGTGGAAGAGCTTAAATTGTCAGGAGGGAGCTAATTTTTCTTCAGTTTTATAACTACTTTCAATCTGGGGGAAAAGATCAAAAAAGTAGAACAGTCATCAAATTCTAGAGTGACAAAAATGAGCAGAGCTGCATCCCAAGGGTTCAGATTGCATCTTGTTCCATCTCTTCACATTCAGGATATGGTGTGGACAAAAAGATGCTATAATTTGCAGATGAAACAAATGAGCTGCTTACAGGAGACCAGAGAAGTGATGGAAGTTGAGGGAAATAATACATTGGTGTTTGGGTATCAGAAAAGAAATGAAGCTAGGTGTTAAAGATGCATTACTTGCAACTTCAACACCAAACCTGCAAGGTACTAATGCAACTAGTTGTATTTAAACAAAGCGTATTTAATAGAATCATTATAATTAACCACAGGGGTAGAACACAGTTTGTAAATTCAGTCCAGACCCTCAGGAAAAAAGTCCAGAATTCCCTGTAAGAAGATTAATGGAAAACCTTTCAGATGTGCAACTTTCAGTAGTTAAATCATAGAATCCCAGCCTGGTTTGTGTTGGAAGGGACCTTAAGGCTCATCCAGTTCCAAACCCCTGCCACGGACAGGGACACCTTCCACTAGAGCAGGTTGCTCCAAGCCCCATAATGATTAATAAACAACAATAATACAATAATAATTAATACTAATAAGCCAATAATAAATAATAATGATTATTAATAAACTCAAACAAAAAGCCTTGAAAATAATTCAGATTAAAACTGGTAAAACTAGTAAAAGAACCATGTGTTTTTCATGATATTTTCCTGCCTGGGTGTGTATTTAAACTTCTTCAACTGAATTCTGTGCTGTTTTGTAGATGCTGTTATGTGCTTGGAGGTATTTGTGTGGGGAAAGGTGAAGAGCTGGATTGTTTCCTTTCATTAAAAGCCCTGTTTGCTGTTCCAGATTTGACTGAAAGATAGAGGTTGCCTCCTAAAGATTAATATTATTAAATCAGCAGTGAGATGTCTGACATGGTTTGCTGTTGTACTTAAAGATTCATTAGACTGTGTAGTGGAGTCAAGCCTGATGGAATCCAGGTATATCTGCTTGCTAACCTTTAAGACACGAGTCTTAATGACACCGTGGCAGTAGTCACTTTAGCACTTCAGCCCATTTTGCTGCATGTTGACATTAGTAAATTATCTCCTGTTCTAAATGCAAAGTAGCTGATTTTTTCCTAAATGAATTTCTTGGCAATCACGAGATAAATTGGTCTGGTTCCATTTTTAAGAAGGGTTTTGTCCTTTAATGGTCCTTAAATTAATCCTGATAATTCCACCTGAGAGGATGGCACTTCTAGGAAGCATGCGTTGCTTGCAGACATATACAAATAGTCTGTGGTCTGCTCCTGTTCACCCAGGAAAGAGATTTCTATGGGTATTTAAGAACCAAGATATAAAGAGATGAATGTCATTTAAAAAGGAGCCTTTGAATTAAATGGTTGAGCTTTAGGTGAACTGGAGGGCAGTTTGTCCTGGAAGAATGCATGTTTGATTTCAGCAAGATTTGAGCCCTTAAATTAGGTGATAGTGATTCATTTATAGGTACACATCATAAGAAATTTTATACACCTCCAACCCACTTTCCTTAGGCCATCAGTCTTAATCCTTAGACTGATCCTTTAGAATGAGAGACTTAGTAACCTGGTTTACCTAGCGAAGCTGTAAGAATCAGTGTTTAGGGATCTATATCCGATTGCCTTTGCTCCTTTACATAAGGCTGTTTTTTAGGTGCAGAACTTCAGTGGCTGTTCTGAGATTTAAAGAGAAAAACTCTGCTTGAGGAGCCAGAGCAGAACCCAAGGCTGTCCCTCATTGCCAGGGTCTCTCCGCAGGGAAATCTGTGACCTCACAGTGTTCTGCAAGTATTACTCTGCAGAAAAATGAGCACTGTATTTAACAAAAAGGAAGCAGCAGCACCAGAGCTCTTAAAGATCCAAACCTGCAAAGCACTAATGCCAGTCTGAGTGTTCCCACATACCTGGTGCCTTCTCCTTTCCTCTATGAACATACCCATACCACCTCTATCTCCACCACAGCAGCCTGTCCTTAAAGCAAGGCTTGTCTCTCCACCCTTCATGCAGGGAGAGGACGCTGTGTCCCCTCTCTCTTCCTTTCCAGTGACTGGAAGGACCAAGAGTGGGTCCAGTGATGTGCAGCAGCCTAGAAGAGAGATCTTTGCGTGGCACTGATTTCATGAGGACCCCTCCCAGCATCAAATACGACAGTGGACAATGTCTACTGCTTGAAACTGTGGTCATAACTTTTCCTTTCTTTGCTTTTCGAATAGGTGGCAGGAATACACAGCGTAGTACACAGCCAAAGGGCTCTCCGGTAGATGGTGCTGCTGTAAACTTTTCCATAACCCATCACTACTCGTCCCTCGGGAGGTACAAAGGGGGCACACGCTGTCTGATATGTGGATGTGTATCACAAATTTCCCAAACAGACTTTTCCAGCTGAAAAGACTCCCTAAAATATATCTGCCTTGGGTTAACATAGCATAATGTATTTCAAGCACCATAATTACACCTACGTATGCTGATTACTAAATAAAGCAAGGCAAAAAGTTCCTCAGCAATATGCAGCTCCATCACTTAAGGTCAGAAAGTCATCAGTCTTGATGCCTTCAAGGAAACATTTAATTTACTGGACAAGAAAAGGAAAATAATCAATATAAACTATTACTAAATCTGTAGTAGTGTATCAGCAAAAAGAAGGGACTATTCATGTGCCCTTTCACTTGGGTTTGGTATTGAAAATCTATACTCTGTGGTGTACAAAATAGAGTAGTAGAGGGCTTGACCTGCGCTGAAAATCCTTTTGTCTGATTTCTGTACAGGTAATTATTTACAGCTCTGTGATTCCTGGCTAAGACAAATGGGGCAGTTACTAGCAACAGTTCAGGCTCTCTTCCCAAATGCCTTTTCTTTGTGAATTTTAACAGTAAATTTCCATCTTGGCCACACAAGTGATGAGGAGGAAAAGAGTTCTTAAGAGTTAAATTCTTAATCCTGCAGCCTTCCAGTATCTGAAGGGTGGCTATAGGGATGCTGGGGAGGGACTCTTCATTATGGACTGTAGTGATAGGACAAGGGGTAACGGGTTAAAACTTAAACAGGGGAAGTTTAGATTGGATATAAGGAGAAAGTTCTTTACTGTGAGGGTGGTGAGGCATTGGAATGGGTTGCCCAGGGAAGCTGTGGATGCTCCATCCCTGGTGGTGTTCAAGTCCAGGCTGGTCAGAGCCTTGGGTGACATGGTTTAATGTGAGGTGTCCCTGCCCATGGCAGGGGGGTTGGAACTTGATGATCTTCAGGTCCTTTCCAATCCTAACTATTCTATGATTCTAGGATTAATAAGCCGTTGAACAGGTAATCAAAAGTCAATTAGTTTTTTTCAGTTCTCCATTGGATCTTTCCAGCTGTGCATTGCTTTGTAGATAAAGTATCCTCTCTTTCATTCCCAGCACTGAGCAAACCAATGAACTCTGAGGTTCAGTCCCAGCTACCTTCTCCACAACTACGGCACATCGTCCAGACAACAGATACCACAGAGGTCCAGTGATAGCTCTTACAGACCTCAAGAATCCAGAAGCCTTCATTACACACACAGAAACAAAACATCAATATAAATACAGTTTACTGGACAGGACAGGAACACCAAACATGCTGCTACAGGCTGCCTACAGAGCTTGTACAAACTCCACCCTCGGAAATAATCAATATATTGAGTCCTAAGCCACCTGAATTCACTTTAGCCTGGCAATGGACTACACAACTTGCAGCGGTCCTTTCAGAAAGACCATTATTTTTTAACATCTTAAACTTACTCAGTTTTGATTGTCCACATGGCAGAAACACATGTTCAAGCACCCATAACTTTCTTTATACTAATCAGACAACTAGTAAATGCACATGTAACTACACTTAATAATCCACTGGACTTTCTTCTGCCAACACTTTAAGAAATTCAAGTTAGAATACAACCACCAAAAAAGTTCAAGTTTTATTGCTATAGCCATTAGTTATGAGTCTTACTATATCAATGGATTTTCCTAGCTTAAACTTACTGTATTACTAGCAGATGCTTTCTTCATTAGACAGCACTAGTATACATCACAAAAGCAAAAGCAACATTAGATCTGATTTACTACAAAATTTTGGACAAGAGATGAACAAACAAAAGAAAATCTAGGTCCAAGACTTCTCATTTTCAGGCTCGAGTATTCTCATTTCTATCATAATGAATTAGAAAAGCAATCATTCCTAACTAATTTTCTCCACATTCACCATATTATAATTTATCATTATCAATGAAACACACATTTTGTAACATCCAAAAAGAAAAAAAGACCAAAGCAATTCTGGAAATATGACTTACGAACTTAAGTTGTATGCCAAATGTGTACTTCAGCGCCAAATCACAATACTATTTCAAGATGCAAATACAAATAAAACTCTGTCTCGAGGTGTACCATTTACTATGACCATACATTTCAGCTTTAAGCTATACAAGTATTACATTCAAACTGCAAATTCATGGGAATAGCCCATCCCAGAAAGAAAAGCCCTTTTGTCAGTATCTGCTCCTCCTACAAGATCAGATCAGTTGCTGTCAAACCTGAAAATCTTATAGTAGGAGGAGAGAGCTGACCAGTTTGTTTTCCCTACTCCTAGCAACAGGAGGAAACACTGCCCATATTCCAGCTTCTGTAGGTTTCGTTCAAGCAATTAAAATTTTAACTTCGCTTTAGTACTGAGAAGGTCCATGCACTGTTGCACAAAAACCGTATCATTACCTTGATATGGTTTGAGGTTTACACTTAAAATCAAGCATAGCTGCTTAGAAAGCAAGAAAGACCTAGCCTTTTAAACAACCACTGCATTACTGAAACCTGTACTAGCATAACTCATCTCTACCTCTAGCTGCGTGCTTTATTGAAAGATGCATAATTTCTGATTTACTTTACTTTTATAATATATCTCGTAATTATAAAGTGTGTGTGTATATATATATCTCTCTCCCAGAATGAAAGCTTTACTCACTAGAACAGCAAACACAGCCAGGGAGAGTTATCCATGGCTTTTAAGTTAGGCAGAAATACCTTGAGCTCTAAAAAGAAAACAACAAAGTGAAGCCACGTGAGATTTTTAGGAGTATCCATTCTGAGGATCCTAAGAGCACAACCACAGCTTCTGTCTCTTAAGTAGGAAGGGAAAACCAGAAGAGAGACAGGACTGACATAATAAACATTCAGGAATAACAGTTGCAGAAGTGGGAAGCTACATGGGGGATTTTGGAGACAGTCTGAAGAGAAAATGTTCCCACATCTGTGATTCCCAGCGTGTGAGCTTGTGGCATGTCTTTGTATTTCTACTGTCTCTTCACAACAGACAGCCTGGAGAATTAGGCTCTCCAGGTTTCAGAAAACAGAAATAAAAGTACTCTGCAAGCGGACCTCCTATATACCCAGAGAATGGCACAGCCATTCTAAAGCATTCTTGAGCACCAAATTAATACAATCAATTACCCTTCTAAAAACTCTCTTGTTCTGGATGGGAGAGAGTTAATTTTCTTTCTAGAAGCTGGTACACTGTTGTTTTGGGTTTTGTATGAGAATAATGTTGATAACACATCAATGCTTTAGTTGCTGTTAAGCAGTGCTTACGCTAAGTCAAGGACTTTTCAGTCTCATGCTCTGCCAGTGAGGAGGGGCATAGGAAGCTGTGAGGAAGCAGAGACAGGACACTTGACCCAAACTAGCCAAAAGGGTATTCCATACCACAGCACATCATGACCAGTATAGAAACTGAGGGGACTCAACTGGAAGGAACACATCACTGCTCTGGTCAGGCTGGGTATCGGTCAGCAGGTGGTGGGCAATTGCATGGTGCATTACCTGGTTTTTCAGGGGTTTATTCCTCTCTATTTCCTTTGCACTATTATTATTTTATTTCAATTATTAAACTGTTCTTATCAAAAACCACAGGTTTTTACCTCCAATTCCCATCCCTGATTCTTCACTACATCCCACTGCAGGGAAGAAGTGAGCAAGTGGCTGCATGGTACTTAGTTACCATCTGGGCTTAAACCGCCACAAAAAAATACATACTGTTATTTTCCAATTTCAAATCATTTAGAGAAACCAATGAACCTCTTTAAAAACAATACACACACACACCCCCCCTTATAAATGTCACAGGTATGACAGAAAAATTCACTAAATGGCCATTTCATTCAGCATTTCTACTTTTAACCTTGGCCTTTAAAGCACCAAATAGAAAGAGCAAGGATAACCTGTTATTCGAGAAGAATCTTTCTATGGAGCTTTTGGTTGAAGGAGGGATTTCCTTCATGCATTCTATTCTTAAAAATCCATGAAACAGGGCTGAAGAGCCAGCTAATCTTATTTCTTTCAGATGTCAGTTCAGAATTAAGAAGGAAGATTTGCTTTCAACTTTGAGCAGCTTAGCTTGCAGGTTCCTCCCCAAGAGAGGATTGGCTATTACTCAAATCCATCCAGCCGCAATGATGCGCCCAACTCCCCCTCAATGGGCTGATGAAACCCAAGAAATGTGTTATAGAATAACACTGGCAAACACCAGAAGGATGTGTGCATGCATAAATACAGCACATCACGATTCTCTCTTCTAGCAAGACACAAAATCTCAAGTAACAAGTTATGCCACCTGACTGTCTAAAGGCAGTCTGTCTTCAGCCAGTCAGAATTAATGCTTTGACACGTCATACCATGCAGATTTCCACAAAAAAACCATCACACTCAAGATGATTTAGACAGCAAAGTGCACAAGAATTATGTCTGAATAGTCACAGAGCACTTAAGGAATGTGAACACAATGCTCAGGAACAGCAGCTATCTGAGAAACAGGGTGTAGCATAAAAGGTATTTAATTTTATATGACACACAGCACTTAGACTTCTGGAGTAAGAGTATCACAATGTTCCTCAAAGGACATAAAAATTCCCTGTGGTTGTGATATTAAAGCATACATAGGAAGAATTAAATACTATTAAATACTTGAATTACCAGAGTACATAACAAATTAAATCAAAACAGGGCCTCACTTCATATTAGGTGTAGCACAAAACAAAGCCAGCTCCTGAGATAATTACCTAAACTACTTGTCGTACTGCAAGCACTAGGCAATTAATACTGAAATGGTGCTGTCTCCGCCAGAGGGAAAGATGCCATACAGTTAAGGATGTACAAGTTCATTTTCTATTGTGCACGCTTTGTTTGGATTACTTGTTTCTACCTCATCTGCATAAATTCTGTAAAGTTATCATTTAATTATGCAGTACATAAATCCCCGCATTTCAGTTGGTTTAAGCTGTTGCAGTCAGTGCAGGGGAATTCATCTGTCTCCCTAGTAACACACCTGATCCAGAAACTCAACTCAGGCACAGCAACACAGGCAGCAACAGCAATTTGTGGAAGTGACTTTAAAAAGGCCTTTACCCACCAATGAAGGAAATCTGCTCCAAATGACTAAATTCACAGCTTCATGCTGCAAAGACCCCCACACTGCAGCAATGTTCAGAAGCGTTTTCCCCAATCTAAGCCAAACTACTGCAGTCATCCTTCCCTGATGACAGTAAATAACCAAACCAATTTTGTAATCACACCAGGAGCAGTTTTACAAAGGAAGTAACCTGGGACTAACTCAAGGCATCCTTGAGAGCTATCTCACCGCAGTGTGACCTGGAGGTCCCCAACCACCACTTCCTGAACAGACTATGGACAGTGCCATCCTCTGCCCCAGCTGCTAATCATCACAGCAGCTCCAGCTCACAGCCCAATTCCCATATACCAGGGGCAGTCACTGACCTCATTTTCCCTTTGACAATAACACCTGGAAAAATACTGACAAATACTGCTGTTCCCATTCAGGCAGAACATTCAAATCAATGCCTCCTGATGATGAGGCACTGGAACAGGTTGCCCAAGGAAGTTATGAATGCCCCATCCCTGGAAGTGTTCAAGGCCAGGTTGGATGGGGCTTGGAGCAACCTGGTCTAGTGGAAGGTGTCCCTGCCCATGGCAGGGGGTTGAAACTGGATGAGCTTTAAGGTCCCTTCCAATCCAAACCGTTCTAGGATTCTGAGACTCATGTACTGCCTAAGCAGCATGGAAGGAACTTTGAGCACAAAGTTCCTTCATGTTCCCCAGAAATAAAAGGGTCAGAGGGAAAGTATTTCCACAGTTCATGTTAAAAATAATGTGCTTTTCTTAAAAGAGGCATTCCAGTTTGTTAGAGACAAACCTTTGCTCCTGCTTTCTGGAGAAGGAGTCAGTAACATTTGCTCCCTCTGAGACATGGAGGCTTCTGGCATCACTTTGCAGTTTAAAAATCTCTTGAGATTTCCTCTTGAGGTTCCAGAGGATGACTTTGACTTTTCAGGAGATGGAGGACCATTGTTAACCTACATGAAACAGACCAGTCTCACTGTCTTTTTTTTCCTCCTTGCAAATTCTCCAGGCTGTAGCATGGAGAAGATCTTCATGATTTCAGAAGGCTGGAAGCTGTGGCTGTTGTGAACCATGCTACTTTTTGAATACATTTTAAAGTTACATGAAACTGATCACCAAGTTACATCTCTTTGAATTCAGGAATTATTTGACTGGGTTTTAATTGGAAAGCCTGCAGAACCTTTTCAAACGTTGTACCTAATCTTGAAGCTGCCTGGGTGCTGGTTTTTAAGTGTTCAGTTCGCAGTGCCAGGTTGCCTGGCTCTGCCTTGTTGCCACAGTGTCTGCTGCAAGGCCTCTGTAAGATATGTACAGGTTTGCAGCCTTCAAAGCAAATACTAACCTTGGCTGGTACATAGTGATAGACACTACCAATACCAAGCCTTTTTTTTTTTTTTTGGCTCCCAGCTGCTTTATACAGACCTCCAAGAGAAAATGATCACGTATGCTTGAAGCACCTTATAGGTATTTCTGGCAAGGGAATGCCCTGTGGGTATGGGATGCATCTGCCCATCAGACAGAAGCAGATGGGTTTTCGATCAAACCTTCTTGGCAGTTGAATATTGAGGTCTGGGAAGCTAGATGGCTGGGTGCTTTGCTGTGGAGATAGGTGGTCAGGTCTCACCTTGCACCAGCGTTCCCTACCTGGCGCTCTTGCCTGAAAACTTCACTGAGGAAACTTCGAAGGAAAAAAGAGGCTTATAAAAGGTGGAAGCAAGGACAGGCAGCCTGGGAAGAATACAAGGACATTGTCTGGGAAGCTCGGGACCAGGTTAGGAAAGCTAAGGCCCAGTTAGAATTAAACTTGGCAAGAGATGTGAAAGGTAACAGGAAGAGATTCTATAGTTACATTGCAAATAAAAGACAGACTAGGGACAACGTGGGCCCTCTCCAGAAGCTATCAGGAGAACTGGCTACCCTGGATTTGGAGAAGGCTGAGGTTCTTAATGACTTCTT
>JANHGB010019260.1:0-16114 GCA_026283785.1 Coracopsis vasa
CATGTCCTTTTTATGTTGAGGACACCAGAACTGTACACAATACTCCAAGTGAGGTCTCACAAGAGCAGAGTAGAGGGACAGGATCACCTCCTTCGACCTGCAAAGGTCCTTCTTGGCAGATAATGACCAGCACTTCCCTTTTTCTCTGATTCAGGTGACCTTCCTCAATGAGGAGACGGAGGAATACTTGTTCTACATGGTGACTTACAAGGCTACCGCTTCGGAACCCATCAGCACTGTTGAAATTACCACTGCTGTTCGGCAGAGAGTGTCCTCCACCGTCAAGGTGGACAACCCTCTGTCCGTCCCAGTGACATTTGCCATAGACTGCAAAGTGCCCGACGTCAGTGTTCCCCCACAATTCACTGTTCCTGCACAATCGGAGGTAGGAGCAAAGCTCCTCCAGTACACTCTCACTTCAGCCTTTCTGGGAGGGGGTGCTCTTGACGGGTGATGCCCTGAACAAATCATCTGGGGCTTCTTTCCAAGGGTGGCAGCTCCCATCTGCTGATAGTTTAGAGGCAAAGTAGTGTGTGAAAACATCCCTAGTGGGAACCATCCTGTGCTGGTGGAGTCTGCTTTGCTACCGCTTGTGATATGCTGCCATCAGGCCTCACGTGGCAGGTCCTTGTGCCACATGCACTTTATTTAATGTGGTTTTTCAGTTCAGAGTGGCTGCAAGGCATGCCTCAGCCCACTGCAGAGTGCCTGCAGCCTGGATTGATAGGACATGGTGTGTGCCCTGGGGCATTATAGGGGCATTTTAGGGTGGGAAGCTTCTGGGATAGTGCCGGAGGACTCTCAGCTCTTGGGGACTGTCCTGCAAGTGAACCGTCCCCCTAGATGCAGTAAGGCTGTGCCCCAGAGAAAAGGAGTTGGAACAAGGAAGGCAGCCCAGCCTTCCAGCACTGTGTGAGCACACCAGGGAACAATTTCCTCCATCCTAGGCCCTGAATTCACTGTCTGCCTAACTCAGTGGCTTTTCCCCTCATTCCTTTTAGGCTGATCTTGTACTTGAGTACCAGCCCCTGAAAGTGGGTGAGAGCACCGGGCGCCTGGTGCTCCAGAGCAGCGACTTGGGCTCTTTCTACTACAACCTGCAGTTGAAAGCCATCATGAGCAGGCCAGAGAAGCCCCTCTACTTCTGCATCACACTGGGCTCTAGTCAGACCATCACCACAAAAATAATGAATTATGCCCGGCAGAAGACTGAGTACCTCCTCCAGGTGAGCCTGGGCTTCCAGGGCTCTGGATGGGAGGCAGCTCCTCTGGCCAGCACCAGCCCTCTCCGCCAAGGGGTCCAGCTCCTCTGGCTTGGTCTGGCATAGTCTAGGGTGGCCATGCAAGTCTAGGGGTCTGCCCACCAGCACTGGGCACTGGGCTTGTCCCCAGCTGGACTGTCCTCCCTTGCAGAACGCTCTCTGCTGCCCTTGGAGGTGCTTTTGCAGGCTCCACGGTGCCTGGACTTCCACCTTACAGCCCAGTAAGGTCTTTGGGGGCTTGGGTGCAGGGTTGTCCCTGCTTGGCACACTTGGACAGTTCTCGCGCCCATTCAGCAGGGGGATGCTGTGGGTTGGACATACAGTGACAGGACGGGGACAGGAACCACAACCAGTGTGATGGCAGGGGACCATCGGTTTCTTCCTGAGGTACTGACTCAGCTTTTGTGACCCACCCCCTCCATGGTCTCTTTTCTACCCTGTGCAGACCAATTGTGCTGACTTCCAAACAGAGAAAACCATCAGTGCGGCTCCTGCGAGCCCCAGGGGCTCGGAGCTGAGCGTGGAGGTGACCTTCGAGCCCTGCCAGCTGGGTGAAGCCAGGGCCACGCTGCAGCTCTCCTCCCCGCTTGGCGGCGATTACAGCATCCCACTCATTGGCCTCGCCCTCCCACCCAAGCCCCAGGGCCCCTTCCCCATCAAGGCTGGCACCACCACCTCCATCCCCTTCAAGAATATTTTCCTCCAAACCATGGCCTTCCAGTGCACGGTGGAGCACCCGGCCTTCACCGTCAGGGCCCCCAAGAGCTTGCGTGCCAAAAAGACCATGGTCATCACCGTCTCCTTCGCAGGCAGCCCGGCTGCCGGCGGGGCCACAGTACCCAGCAGGATGGTGGTCTCCTGCCCCGGGGGGGCTGGTGTCTCCTGGGTGTACTACCTTCGCGGCCTTCCCGCTGGCAAGGGACCGGTGTCCCCCTTGAGCCCCAGCTAAGCTGCTTCTGATAGCGGGAGCTCGTTAATTAACTGAAGGACCATTAACTCTGCGGCGCTCGGTGTGCAATAAATCAAGCGCGCTCCGCCGGAGCAGCGGGTGCTTTGGAGGCAGCCTCTGCGTCGCCTGGGGGCGTCCTGGAGCACAGCATTGCCGGGGGGCGCAGGGGTCATGGCCGCCAGCGCCGTGCGGGAAGAGGAAGATAGCGGCCGTCAACATCAGGAAGTGAGGGACCGGGCGGGGGGATGCCGGGAACCGGGACGGGGGCGGTGCAGCGCCGGGCGCCCCCAGCGCACCGGTGCCGAGGGGATGGAGGACGGAAGCGGCGCCGCGGGGAGGTACTGGGAGCAGCGCGGGGCCGCCTGCGCATCGCGGGAGGACAGGAGCCGGCCTCTGGTACTTGCGTAGATCCCGCCGTGCACGGTGGGGCTGCCCGTGGTACGGAACCAGATCTGACCGGCTGCCCGGGTGACGGGGCCACCCCGGAGCACCAAGTGGCTACAGGCCTGGGCGTGTGCGGGCTCGGAGCCCCAGCAAGGGCTCGGGTGACGGTGGCTGTGTCAGGGTCAGTCCCGCGCCCCCCCGAGCTGCTCCGTATCTCCCATCCCCATACATCTGTCACTGAAGTTTATCTTCGAGCCTGTCAGCTTCGGGGCGCGAGAGGGTCAGGGCGTGTGTCCCACAGGGACGTTGTGCCTGCGAGCCCCGCGCTGATGGCTTGAGCAGCGCAGCTTCAGCTCCCGCGGCGCTCCTGGGGGTGGCCGGCTCCGGGCCAGCCCCGACGGGGACTGGGGAACGCGGGGGTCTCGCTGATCAGCTGGCAGGAGCTGGCGCTGGGGTGGTCATGCCCGTCTCCCATCAGCCTGCTTTGCACAGAGCAGGTTGAGAACAGAGCTGGTGTCAGCCGTTTTGGGAGGAAAAGTTCATAAACATCTTACGTAACGACTTTCCTGGATTTTAAAGTAGGTGACAGGCCAGTGGCAAACCCCTCTATCGAGTTAGGCACTGGAAGCTTTTGCACCTTCATTGAGGCTTGAGGTAAAGATGCTATTTAGGCTGAGATTTTGGGAAGAGTGGGTCCATGGTATGGGTAGAAGTCAAAGCAAAAAGGGAAAAGCACTATTGCATTGGCCGGGAATCGAACCCGGGCCTCCCGCGTGGCAGGCGAGAATTCTACCACTGAACCACCAATGCTCCAGCTGTTTAGATTCATGCTTGCACCGCTGCCTACACCACTACCTACACTTCTACCTGCACAGCTGCCCGTGCCTCCAGTGGCTCAGCTGCGGGGGGGGCTGGTACTGAAGGGCCATTGGGCGACCCGGCACCTTGAAGTACTTGCATGGGCTGGCGCGGTGTTACAGGTCTCTTCATTTAAGTACAGTAGATGAGTTAAATATCCCTGGGTACTGAGCTGTGAGTTTCTGGGGAGGAACAGGTATGGCTTATGGAAACCTTGTTTGCTTGGAATATCAGCTGGAGTGGCGTATGGGTGGCTGGGAAGGTCCAAAATCATGGTGCTGGGCATGGGTCTGGTGGGCCATAACTCCATACACGCCAGTTCTCTGCTGCTGTCTTATGCTGTATTGTGGGTACATGACCCTCATAACCCACTGTGTTGGAGAGGGTGTTTGAAGACCTGGTGACTTCTCTGCAAGCATGCAGCCATGGTGAGTGGCTCTTGAGTCTGTCCTGGGCTGAGAGTTCACAAATGGTGTAGGAGGCTGCAGGCTGGGAGCAGCAGGAGGGCAGTGAGCTGCTGTTGGACCTGAGCAGGGAGGAGGAGAGAGCTCTGGTTGCACTACTGGGTTCCTTCATCATTCCCCACTTCAGTACCAGTTTCTTTGGCATTTCCTGTGGCCAAAAATTGGTTTCTGACAGCTTACTGAAGATGAGGGAAAGAAGAGGAAAGGTGTTTCCCTAAGTGCTTGTTTAATTGTATACTATTTTTTTTCCTCTCAATATCTGAATCAGTAATCCAAAGTTTTCACAATTTGGCAATAAAATGTCCCAAATGAAGACTGCTTTGGCCATGACAAGTACGCTTACTCCGGGTGGTAAAAGTGTCCAAGACCTGCCTGGTGGCTCAGCTTGTACATGTAGCAGTTCCAGCTCAAGCGTAGCCTTCTTTATGATGCTGTACATCTGGGGAAGTGGTTCCTTCCGTCAGTGACCCTTGTTTTCACTCTTTATTGCTGCCTAACTGACATGGCCACTAAGTCACAGATTGTCTCATTTTCAGGTCAGCCCAGGCTACTTTAGGTTTCTCCATATGTTAAGCCAATTAATGGTCTTCTCTGGGGTCACTAGTATGTTACAAGGATATAAGGTTGTTAGGATTTCCTCTGTGCTTCATGTTTCCTTCTGTTGCATACCTGAATCCTTTAGAACAGGGCAGATGTAGTTCAGAGCTTTAGGCAGGCTTTCCCTGCAACAGCTATTTGTGCTTTTCCTTGTTTTCCCAGTACATACCAAAATCATCAGAAGTGTAAAAGCTGGCAAAGCAGTTCAGGTCTCATTTTGTCTGAGTGATAGTTCTGGGCAGGTTTCACCACATGGCAAGCCTAGCCTCTGTTTCCAGAGGATCTCAAAGCAATCTACAGAGATTGATACTAAAATTGATACGATCATCCTACTTAAGGAAAGGCAGCTGTTCTTTGAGATGCAGAAAACAACCCTAGATCAGCTAGATACAGAGTAGAAAAAGCAAAGTAACATCAGGTCTCTGAAGGGGAAGGTGGGGAGAATCTTCTGCTAGAACTAGGTCAACACTTTCATAGACTCATCCACTTCCAGAAATACTGAAGGTGATTAACTATGATTTATAAGCTTAGTTTGAAAATGATTTATGTCTCCAAATAGCATCATTTTTGTTTGGAGATCTGAAAGATGTAAACCCTACATAGTGTGGGAGTTTCAAAAGCAGAAATGTGGAAAGCTAAGTTATATAATGAAATAACAGGGGAAAAGGTATACACACTGGCTGTGAATTGGGGGTAGTGTGTTTTCTGGGAACTTTTGTGCTGCCACTTTTTGTACAGGAGAAGAAACAGGATGGGATGTCCCTGCCCATGGCAGAGAGGTTGGAACTAGATAATATCAAAGTCCTTTCCAACCCAAACCATTCTAGGATTCTACGATTCTATGAACTAATCTAACTCAGTGTGGGACAGAAACCTGCCAGCTATTCCAATTTTCCACTTTGAGACAAGGGGTATCATAGGCATTTTCTATTAAAAACTCTTGTTTCAACAAGTCAAACAACTCAAATATCCACTGTTTATGTAAGATGGGTGTAGGCATTGTGAACCTCCAAAGGGTGGAACAGAGATTATAAAGTCACCCAATGGGACAGATTTAGTAATGTCAGTGCAGGACCTGAGACCACAACATTAAGTAGGATTCACTGTTAGGAATTTTGTAACCGAAACTTGACTCTCCTGGGATCACAGTGTAAAGGAGAATAGCCTTATCCTTCTCCACAGTACATGATTTGTCAAGTGTATCAACCTTCAGGAAAAATGCTTTGATGAAAGGTGATCTGTGCAGGCAAACAGGAAGATTTATTTGCTTGATGATGCTTTCAGGGGAAATCATGACTACTAATACTGGAAGATCTAACGAGATCCAGGCTGCTCACTATGTCAAAGGTATCATCTCAGAATAAATCTGTGTGGATTAAGCTGGAGTCCCAGGTTAAACCTGTACACATGTTAACTTTGCATGTTGACTACAAGTGCTCAACTGCTGGAAGGAGCTGATGGCCCTGTCTGTGAAACACAGAGCACAGTCCAAACAGATGCTAACCCTGTGTGAAAAATGAGGCAAGATTTCTTAGGCTGCATCTGTGTTAGTCAATCAAACAGTTCTGGGACAAACTGGCTTTATATTCTTACCTTACATCTGTATTGTGTGCCACAGTGGTGGTGTCTCTATTCCCCACATTTTCTGCATAGGAAGAAAAAGAAAGCCTGTTTCTGCAGCTGACAAGGCATCACCTAAGCCACAGCGTCCACCATGCTTGGTGGGAAAAACTGGAGCTTCCCTCCAATGAGTCAGAAACTTGTCCTACAGTTACCAAAAGAGAGAAGAGGTGGCAGGGACATGGGTCATCACCTCTGCCAGCCATGTTACTGCTCTCAGCTCCCAGCAAGCCATCCACTCACTACAGAGGATTGGCCCTTGCTGCTCCCCCAGACCTGGTCTCAAACCATCCTGCTTGCAATTTGGGCAAAGCCCTGTTTTGAGGAACTTCATGAGGTTGGCATTGGTCACCTCTCAAGCGTGTCAAGGTGCTTCTGGATGGCATCCCTTCCCTCCAGTGTGTCAACCGAACCACACAGCTTGGTGTCATCAGCAAACTTGCTGAGGGTGCCTCAATCCCACTGTCCATGTCACCGACAAAGATGTTGACCATGGCTGAGGGCACCTTTACTGGTGGGCCTCAGGACAAAGGAGCTGCGCTTATTTGGCTGCTGACAAAAGTAATTGTGTCAGTCTGCAACCCTTCAGGCAGATCTGGGGCAGGAACCTGTTTAAGAGCTGTAGTGGTATCCTGTTCTCTGCAAGAGGAGACGCTGCTATTCTGCAGTGCTACTGCAAAGAAAATACTTCACTCCCTGCCCTCCTGACTCTGTTCCTGCCACCAGCTTCCTTTCTGCCCATTTATCAATCACCTAATGCACTAAACAATGATATCAGGGAGGAAAGCAGAAAGTAACCACTGAAGAAATTGTTAGAAGCCACCTATGTTTATTTTCATCTCAGCAGGGTAGCAGGTTTACCCGGTCACAGTGAGTTACGCAGCAGCGTAACACTGGCAATCATGCTGCAGTTTTCTCCAGGTACAATCAGCAGCAAGGAGCACAGCTTCTCTCTCTGAGAAGCTTTCTGAGACACCTTCACAGGGACCAAGCCTTAGCACAACTCTCCAAAGGACACTTCCTCACACAAGGTCCACTGAGGTCACTGAAGAGATTTCTCGCAGATCCATGGGGCAAGGATTTCACAGCTGGAAGCACGAATGGCACCATCCAGCAGAACAGCACAGTTCTGCACGGGGCTGTTGAACAGGACACTGTGGGAGACACAGGCAGAGCACACAAGCAGGAGGACATTAGAGAGGGATCATCACTTTGGCAGGCAGAAGAACCTCGCACATCTTTGGAGGCAGGAGACTCACTGAAGCTGAACTTCATGACCTTGTGTCAGGGAAGACCCATCCTGGAACATGGGAGGTCTGGCAATGGGGCTTGCTATGCCCAGAGCTCACCCTGAGACTTAAGGGGTAGTCTGCCTCATTTTGGGCTCTCCATTCCCCATCACTAATGAGGGAAAAGTCCTCTCCCATGGGGGAATTTTTGCTGCTCCACTTAAAGCATTTGGAGACCTTGGGACAGAAAGTATCAAGTGTTCCAGTTTGAATGTGTTGTATGGGCACACGGAAGATGAAAGCCTCTGTTTCATTAAGGTTTTCAAATAGAAAAGCTTTTCAATGCAAAAGGGGGATTAATGATCAAACAGAAATCCACAGAGACACAAATCTGGTATAAAAGAGGTAACAGAGGCAACAGCAAAGACTAGAAGTATTTGGCTACTACGTAATGGGCCGTCCGTCAAGAAACTCCAGGCACAGCTTTGGAGAGGAACACCCCGAGCTTTGTAACTGATAAAAGAGGAGGGAGGACGAGGATTTGGGATGTTCCAGGTGGGCCTGTGCAAAACCTGTCGAGGAACATTTAGGGGAAGGGCAGTGACAGACAGGAGGGGACAGGACATGTGTGAGCAGGGGGACTGTGCATGTGCAGTTCCAGTTCCATGGCAGCTCTAAGCTATGCTAGCCAGGGGGAAGGAGGCCCTGGGAACCTAGGGAGTGTTGTGTGTGTGTGTTCACTAATGAACTTCAATCCTGAGCAGCCAAGGAGAAGGAAGGGGACTTACCTGCCTATAGTTGTGCTTTATGTGAGTCCTATTAGCATTACATGCGGCTGCTGCTGGAGGCAGTGCCTTGTTTGTTGGCAGTGTGTGCAGCCAGCTGTGTGAGAGTCCTTTGCCTGCACATGTGTCTGTGTTTGTGTCTCTGGGCTTTCCTAGTGAGGGATCCTACAAACGGGAATGTAGCAGCTGTGCCCATCATCCTGGGATAGAGACTCCCACATCTCTGGTGCACCAGACTGGGCTCCAGCAGCCGGACAGGAAGAGCCCATTAGTTCTGGAGCTGCTGGAGCCAGCAGCCACTCTGAACATCCCTTAGCAGATGTATTCATTGCTGATAGACTTCCACAGACTACAGATGGAACATTTCATTTAAAAGTTTAAGGGCATGGGAAGGATCTTAAGCCCTTTACTTTATGGAAAAATGCAGAGGAAGTGCCATACTCACTTTCTGCCATTTAGTTTTGAGCCATCTTCCCAGACCCAGTCATAACCAGTGCTATTCTGCAAACCAATCCAGTAGGACTCGGTGTGCATCATCTGGAAGAAGTCCTAGGAGGGACAGAAAGGCAGGGAGATCAGTAGCCTCAGAGAAACCCAGTCAAGTCCTGGATTCTGGGGGGAAACAGTGGGGCACTGTGTGAGAGAGGGGGGTTTGTGGCTATTTCTCAATGTCCTTTGGGCACCCACACTGTTCCTTACTGTAGGAACCTACTTTATGAGACACAGCATTTCAGAGCATCAAGCAGCTCCCCCAGCCGTGGGTCTGATGGCTGAGCCCATGACAAGCTCAGCAAGGGCAGGCAGAGTGAAGCAAGTCTCTCTTGCAAAGGCCCTTTACAGTTTCCCTTGCTCACAGAGGGGAAGAACTGGACAGTACAGTGCCTTCCACCTGCTCCCCTGTAATCCTATTATCCTGTATGGCAAAGGCCGTCAGTTCTGGTCACCGTAAAGGCACCCACCATTTCTTTGGTATCATTGATCACCAGGAGATGAGCTCCCTGCTCCAGACAGGACTGCCGGCTGGAATGCCACTCCTTCTTCTGCTTGGAGAAGGAGTAGCAGCTCCCTCTGTAGGCGACCCATTCCTCAGGGCAGCGTGGACATGGATAGCCTGCAAAACAATCACAGCTCTCTTCTCGTTCATAGTCAGAGCCTGCTCCATTGCAAACGCGTTTCTCACACACACCCTCCCTACAAAATGATTCTCCAGGGTTATAGTAATGCCATCGCTGGAGCTCTTCTGAGACTGGCAAAGACAATGTCATTAACTGCACAGAGCCTCTGGAGGGCTCTGTGAAAAGCATCCATTTACCAGATGGGAATAGGTGTGAGATTATGGAGGGGTCTCTTGGGGCCTTCCTTTTCCTTTCTAGCGTTTTTGCTCTTTTGTTTTTCCCTTCCCTTTTTATTCTGTCTTCCCCATATAAACTTCATCTTTGGCCCATGTTTGCTTCTGTCCAATGGGATAGGCAAAGCCCTGGCACCTGACAGGACTGTGGCAGGTCACCCACTTCCATACAGCCCCCACCACTAAGCCCTGGATGCTGCTAGGACCAGGAATCATTTTGTAACAGCTGCTAGTCGTGGAGGTCTTGCAGTTTGAAGCACGCTTCTTTTCCTTCCTAACAGGAGAGCAGCTAGTGCTACCGCCCCATGGATGGCCACTGGACACCTCAGGGTTCATTCTCTCACTGTACAGCACTGATCTCCAGATACACATGAAAAAAATGGGCTTTCTGGTTGTGTCCTCCAGCCTAGAGCTGCATTCATCAGGATGTAAATAGTCATGAGTGGTTGAGCACCCAACAAAGTGTGCTTGCTACACACTGAAGTCTACCCAGCTGCCCCTCTCTAAGGCATCTTTGGTATTCTCTATGCCTTACTTTCTTGTTCCTGCTGAGGACAGGTCTAACTAGGCCAAACTTAATATTTAAAAACCTCAGAAAACAGAATCAAGTCTTTTTTAACAGAGAAATGATACTTCCATGCTCTTCTTGAACCCTCAGCTGATCTCAAAAGCCATTTTGCTTCCTGACAAAGTTTTAACTTCAAATAAAATATTTTCAATGGCAGGTATTTATTTACCCTTGATAATAAAACCCAGTGCTGTTCCCAGTGATGCCAAGATGAGGATCGCTAGAATCACTGCAGTAATACGGCAGCTGGTACATAAACCAGGAAAATCTAACAGGAAGAAAAAGAACATAAATATGATAGAGGTGAGGTTTTCTGAATGGGATCAGCTCTAGAAATACAATATATGTCAAACTGCAGTGTCTGTTTACTTCACCCTGCACTCATCTCAGAGTGCAAAGCTATTTGACTAGTTCTTTTTGATATTCCATACATAGGTTATTCAAAGTTTAATATCAGTTTATTTTTGCTAAAGAAATGTGATGTTGCATGAGGTTCTGATTTAGCAGGGTGATACAGCTATGTGTTGAAAGCAACACGTAAGTGCGAATTACATTTAGCAGAATACAGCATTTCAATACACAGCTGAATCACAAGACAAATGTGATTCTCATTGCCAGGCTCTATAATTTGCTCACCATCGCAACGCTGGGTTCCACCAGCAAGGAATATGTGGGTTTAAGCAGCTCAAGCATGTTGCTGTCTTCAAAGCTCTTTTTGTCAGCTGTTCAGTGGTTGTACTCTGTGTGAGGCTGCCACATACACACACACTCCCCCCATGCTGGTCTGGCTAACTGAGGAAGACATTCACACTCTTTTAATCAACTCACGGGCAAATTTACACAAATTTACACCAGCTGATCACTCAAATGGTACAACTGTTGATCTAAAGCCAGGGTACCTCTGTGGTACCCTTCATGTTAAGTTCAACTTTCTTTCTGGCAGCCACGTTCAATATTGCATACTTCATGCGTACATGGCACTTGTGTACTTGCCTTCTCCCATTGTAGGGGCTTATTGATCAGTCATAACTCAGGATTACGTCTGAAGAGAAGTCCAACTACAGTGACTTTTTTGATACAGCATCAACACAAATTATTAGATCACACATTACTTAACTCCATTGGAGCTGCAAGTCTCCAACTTTAACCTGCCTCGAACTTTCTGTCCTTCCCAACTACATATAGCAGGCTAGAAAAGAAAATTTATTAGCATATGAATGCAAATACTTAATTCATAGAATCCTTGAATGATTAGGATTGGAAAGGACCTCAAGATCATCTAGTTCCAGCCCCCCTGCCTTGTGTAGGGACACCTCACACCAGACCATGTTACCCAAGGCTCTCTCCAGCCTGGCCTTGAACACTGCCAGGGACGGAGCATTCACAATTTCTTTGGGCAATCTCTTCCAGTGCCTCACCACCCTCACAGTAAAGAACCTCTTCCTTATGTCTAACCTTAATCTCACCTGTTTAAGTTTGAACCTAACACCCCTTATCCCATTGCTCCAGCCCTTGATGAAGAGTCCCTCTCTGGCATCAGTGTAGGCCCCCTTCAGACATGAAATCTGTTAGACTGTTTATTCAGTAATGCATACATCTTTCCCATTAACAGACTTTACCTTTGTTTGTGGTGTTCTCCTCTGTTCTTTGTCTTCTCATCATCTGTTTCTTGGAAGAAGGGCTGTGTTTCACATTCAGGTAGATGTGTTCCTTTTTATTCCTGTCATATGCTTTTAAATGTTGCTTTTTTTTACTTTGCTTTACTTGGAATTTAGAAGTCCTACTAGCTACAAAGTCCAGGTCAGGATCTGAATTTTCCTGAAGGTCAAAAGAGCGTTCCTTCCAGCAGTTCGGAATCATTTCTAATGATAGCATATATTATTACCAGAAGAGTAATACGTGGAATAAATCACAGAATCATAGAATGGTTAGGGTTGAAAGGGATCTTAAGTACAATCTAGTTCAAATCAGCTTTCTGGAATACAAAGTCATTTAAGCAATGACAATAGCTCTCAAGGAGCTCTATCATTTATGATTAAACTGCTCCTATGATGAATGCTAGGTAGGTCAGTGTTAGACAGGAAATCTTACTTTCACAGAGAGCTGAAGTTACCTAGCATTCTCCACATCAACTAATATAAATAAGCAACTTAAGCTTGACCAAAATGACAAAGGTGAGGAATTATATTTCCTTATGTAGCAAATAGACAGACATGGGTAATTCTAGTGGGACAATTTGCAGAATGGATTTCTCTCTTTCACTACAAGCACCATCAATAAAAGCAATACAGATGCTTTTGACCTATATCAATGACATGTTGATTGAAAACCAAAAATCCTTTGAGAATTTTGACAAGAAAATTGAGGGGATTTACCTTATTTCCACAGGAGGAAGCTGAAATGTGATAGCACAAGAGGTGATGCATCTGTCCTGATCTCCATATGTGACCCTGCAGGATGACAAATTGATTGCTACTATCAGACTGAACCAGGGCAACTGAGAGATGGGAAATAAGTATTGTGGTGACCCACACAGGAAACTTGTGTCCTTTTATCGCAGCACAGAGCTCTGCTTCTTCAGAGTTATAGTGAAAAAAACATGTTCCTGCCATCGTTGCACCAAACTCTGTTTGAGCTAATTGCAATGTTACATTCACTGAGCAACAGAATACATTGAACAAGCTGAATCTGTAGAGTCCATTATTAAAATCATAGGCTTGTACTCCCAGTCTTCAAATGGAAAACAGATAATAGTACTTTCAGAACAGAAGAGGACTTCTCAATTCACTCATTTTGTTAATTCTGAGGTTTAGTCAAAATCTGGAGACATAATCTTATTAAAATTTCATAATCATTTTTACTTTACAGGCTACCAGAAATATATACATGTTTAATGTTGAAACATAAAAATATTTTCCACCCCTTTTCTTCATGTCTTTTCCCTTCTTTTTCTTCTTACTCCATTTATTTTTAAGGACATGAACAAGAACTGGTTGGGGATGTAAAGGTTGGGGGAAGATGTGGCTGCAGTAACCTAAGATGGTGGAGTTCAGGATCCTGAAAAGAAGGAAGAACCTGCAAAAAGCAGAATCACAACCCAGGACTTGAAGAAAGCAGACTTTGGGCTGTTCAGGAATCTGCTTTCAGGTATCCCATGGCAAGCAGTCCTAGAGAGAAGAGGTTCGGGATAGCTGGATGGTTTTCAAGTATCAGTTCCTTTGAACTCAAGAATGGTCCACCCAGTGAGCAGGTTACAAAGTAATGGTGGCAGTGGTCCCGCATGGATGAGCAGGGAGCTTCTGACTAAACTCAAACATACAGAAAAGAAGTGTACAAAAGGTTGAAGCAGGGTCCCAGTGACCCAGGAGGAATCCCCTAGCTTGCAGGGATGGGGTTAGGAAAGCCAAAGCCTGCCTGGATTGGAATCTGGTGTGAAAGGCCACAGGAAAGGTTTAACTGGGTACATCAGGAAGCAAAAAAAACCTAGTGAAAAATGTGGGCCTGCAGTGTGGCTGTTCACAAAGACATAGAAAAGGTCACATACACTCACTCTGTGACTCAGTGCTTCCTTTGTCTTAGCCTGTGCTAAGGTGACTTGCCTTCAGCAATCTCAGGTCCATGAAAACTATGAGGAAGTCCAGTGCAAAGCAGACTTAACTTTGATGGAGGAGCTATGATGTTAGGGAGCATTGAAACTAAATGCACATACACAAGTTCATGGACCCTGATGGGACATACCACGAGTGCTGTGGGAGCTGGCGTCATTGCAAGGCCACTCTCAACAACCTTTAAAGAGGTCAGGGTAATCAGGAAAGGTCCCTGAAGACTGGAAGACAGGAGATGTGACTCCTGTCTTCAAGAAGAAGGATCCAGGGAACTACAGGCCAGTCAGCCTGACGTCAGCCCCTGGAAAGCTAATAGAGCAACTCATCCTAGAAACCATTTCCAGACACATGAAGGGTAAGAATCACTGAATCACAGACTGGTTTGAATTGGAAGGGACCTCTGGAGATCATCTAGACCAATCCCCCTGCCAAGGCAGGACAATCACCGTGTCAGCACGGATTTGCAAAGAGGAAGACATGCCTGACTGATCTCATAACCTTCTACAGTGAGGTGACTCACCTCTTGGAGAGCTGTGGATGTTATTTTGACATTGTCTCCTGCAACATCCTCACAGACAAGTACTGATGAGCTATAGAACTGGATAAGTAGATAGTGAGACAGACTGAAAACTTGCTATAAGGCTGGGTCCAGAGGGTTGTGACCAGTGGCATGCAGTCCGGCTGCAGTCTAGTGACCAGACATGCCCCAGGGCTCAACATTGGGTGCAGTAGTGTGTCTGTGACCTTTGACTGTCACAAAAGAGCAGAGTAAGTTCTCTTACTCTCAGTAAGTTCTCAGATGATACAAAACTGAAAGGAATGACTGATATACCAGGTGGTTGTCCCAGCGTTCAGAGAGACCTGGACATGGTTGGAGAAATGGCCAGGAAGAAACCTCGTGATGTTCAGTAAAGATAAATGCAAGCTCCCGCACATGGTGAGAAATCAGCACACACCGGGGTCAGCTGTCTGGGAAGCAGCTTTGCAGAAAAGGATCTGGGAATTCCTGGCAAATGGCAAACTGAACATGAGGCAGCAACGTGCCCTCACGCCCGCATGGCAAAGGTGGCCAACAGCCTCCTAGGCTGCATTAGGCAGAAAGCTGCCAGTAGGCCAAGGGAAGTGATCCTTCCCCTCTACTCTGCACTGGTCAGGCCGTGTATCCAGTTTGGGCTCCCCTGTACAAGAGGCATGTGGGTTTACTGGAGCAAGTAGGAAAGAGCCAATAAGATGATTAAGGAACTGAAGCGTCTTTCGTACAAGGAGAGGCTGTGAGCACTGGGACTGTTCAGCCTGGTGAAGAAAAGGTTCAGGGGGATCTTGTCTTTTTTTTTTCCTTTATTTTTCCTTTTTTTTTTTTTTTTAATGTACAGTGAATGGGTCAGAAACTGGAACAGGTTTCCCAGAGGTGGTAAAACCTCTCTCTTTGGGAGATATTCAAAGGCCAGCTGGACAATGTCCTTAGTAGCTTGCTGTAATCGACCCTGCTTTGAGCAGGGCACTGATGGTCACCAGAGCTGCCTCCCAGTCTCCACTATTCTGTGATTCTGTGACAAGTAGTGAAATTTCAGCATGGAAGAAGAAGATGGAGGCTGAATGTTACAGCTGATTCTCCTACAAGCAGCCTTGGAGAGGCAGGTAGGTTCTACCCTGCCTTGCAGTACAATAAATCCTTTGCTCCTGGAAGGGACTCCTTGGACTTAGAAAGTTAAAACAGACTGCAGATTGCCCTGTCTTGTGCTGTTGGTAAGGTCTAAAGGCCTCCACATCCGAAGATCTCCTTCTTCTCCCTCACTCCAGTTTGTGGGGTGTGTGGTTCAAGGAGCTGGCAGCTTCAGGGCCAGCTCTGCAGGAGTGAGCTGCCGGATGCTGCTGACCCATTTTCACAGGAAAACTTTAGCGTCTGTGGCTTTTGATATTTCAAACTCATCCAGAGAGTGCTTGAGCAGCCGTGATGTAAAACATCTCTCTGGGGGCAAAACAAGCTAGTACAGTGCTTCCTAGCAATTATACCATGCACTGTAACTCACAAGATCAAAATCAGCTGTGCGCACAGCAGAAATCACATAAAGGATTAATGCTGACTGCACAAAGATCTTCAGCATTGTTTTACAAGTCTGTGGTTCCTTGTGGGCAGGTCTATGACACAGACATCAGAATTACCACACTCCCCAGCAAGATGGATCTAAATTCTGCCCCCATACCACGAGTTCTTTATTGTGCTGCTGCATCTGACTGCGTATTCTCGGGCAGGATGTTCCTCGTTTAAAACACAGATGTCTCAAACAAGTTTCCATATAGAATGCGGGATTAAATGTAATAAAAGGCTTCTTTTTTATAATTCAGTATAATAAATTAAGCAATTAAACTTATTAAAACATAACATTATTTGGCAGGGGGGTTGGAACTAGATGATCTTTAAGGTCCCTTTGAACCCAAACCATT
>JANHGB010019261.1:0-76341 GCA_026283785.1 Coracopsis vasa
AACTTCTTCCTTATATCCAATCTAAACTTCCCCTGTTTAAGTTTGAACCCATTACCCCTTGTCCTATCACTACAGTCCTTAATGAACAGTCCCTCCCCAGCATCCTTGTAGGCCTCCTTCAGATACTGGAAGGCAGCTATGAGGTCTCCACGCAGCCTTCTCTTCTCCAAACTGAACAGCCCCAACTTTCTGAGCCTGTCTTCATACGTGAGGTGCTCCAGTCCCCTGATTATCCTTGTGGCCCTCCTCTGGACTTGTTCCAACAGAACTTTCTGTGTTGAGGACACCAGAACTGCACACAAGTATATAAAAGTAGCTAATATTTGAGGCTTTTTTTTTTAGCTTTTTTCTCTACCATATTGTTGGCAGTATGGAAAAAAATCTGAGCAAAATTCATATTAATGTCTTTCTTCACCCACCCGGGGATTATGCAACTTGACACTGTAGGTTGCACTTCCTATGTTGAAACACACCTTGCACTTATACTGCAGATGACTGTTCTTTCTAGTGCAAGAAAACATTACTAACTTAATCTTGTGTTGAATCTGTTTGAATATGGTAAGTGGATATTTCAGACTGCTGAGAATTGCCTTGGAAACTCTGTCCTGGAAAGAGAGAAAATATTAAGAGGAAGAAGTCTGCATGGCAGCCGTGCTGTGCAATAGGCCGTTAATCTGTTTGTATGTTTGTGGAGTAGTAGAGTGCCATGGTAAGAAAGCATCATGCAGTTGTATTTCCATGAGTTTGAGGAAACCACATTACTCTTGAATTACAAAGTCAAGGCAAAGAGAAGCACATTCTTGTTTAGTGATGTGAGACGTAAGCTGATATGAGACATTAACTTAGAGCTGAAATAGGCTTTTTTAATACACAGGCACCAGAACTTTAAATTGCAGGACATGAAAAGCTAACTGATTGGTCACTGTTAAATTCCTTTCCTGACTTAAGTATGTCTTTCTTTTTCATAAGTGACTTTTATTTACCTAGGAGTCAGTTTTATTGACTTCCAAGTCAGTAAGATACTGTTTCACTCAACTGAGAAGTGTCTGAAGACCTTCAAAATGCTCAGCTTTAGACTTAAAATCTTGTAAATGTTCTTCAGAATTGTTATTGTAGTTCTAATTTTGGATTATTTTGTGTAGTTGAAAATATTTACAAGTAATTCACTGAAGAGCTTTGTTTCCGTTTTCCTGCTCTGCTCCTTTGCTAACATTTGTACAATAGCAGTTGTTTTCTTGCTCTTGCGGTGTATTTTCAATGATTGCTGAGAACAGAAGAGAGCCAGGAGCTAGCATCATCTACATTTTGATGAAAGAATAAATTTGCTGATGGCAGAATTTTGATAGATGTGTGTGGAATTGATCAGTTTGATTATGCCTATACCTGTGTATGTCCTGGATATGTCAATGTTGAAAAATGTCCGTACCATTGTTTGATTTTTAATTATTAGGCTTTGAACAAATGCATTATTCTTTTGCTTGTTTAACATTGTTAACATTGTTTGCCCTTCCTTTTTGCTTAACATTGCTAATGCTGTTTGCTTTTTCTTTTTATTATTATAAGACATTTTCGTCAGTTTCATTCCCTGAACTCCTTGAGATGTTTATATAAAAATTACTAGTGAGTTAATCTGTGTCTTATTTTTTGGATTTTTTTTGCTCCAAAAAATAGTTGAATATCTGTAGCTCTACTACCTTTTGCCACCTTTCTCTCCCTAAGAACTCTTTATTGTTCTGATTGTAAAAATACTGTGAAATCCATCTGCAATATTAGCATTGTAGTGTTCATATTGTTATGTCTGCTTGTTCCTTAACTTGGAAGTAGTTTGCATTAGTAAGATTTTCAAGAATGCTAGTGGAAAATATGTCCTCTTTCTTTCCTTATAACCCATTAGAACAGATACAGCTCCATATTTCTAAAAAAGTGTCTGAGAAATGTATTTGTCACAGCAGAAAGCTCCTCTGTTGTTTCTAATTACTATGTGTATATTCACATTTTAGTGATATTCCACGGATTCCTGAGACTTCTCACCCCCCGTTAGAGTCTAGTGAGTACATATCTCGTTCCTTTCACTAAGCATGGTCTTGGTTCAGTTGTGAATTTTCTTAAAGATGCGCAGTGGGAAACTGCATTGGCTGCCAGGTTTTTGTATGACAAAATTCAATGGGTTTTGCTCTTGTGTATTAAATACAAAACAGTATAGATTTGATTAAAGCTGCTCAGATTACAAACGTCAGCAGGACTTTAATGTTGTGTTCTATATTTTGTGTTGTTAGTACCATAGTGGTACATAAGCTGTGAACCAAACTGGTCATTTACTTGCCATGAGGGAAAAAAGGTATAAGGGATTGCCAGAGGTACAAATGGTGTCAGGATTTCACCTCTTGCACCATCCAATGTAAATCCAACATTCTTGTTTCTATTTTTCTTAACAAGAAGATGTTGCTTAGGTGAACTTCAAAATAAGGGTTTTCTTTTTAACTGTACATTTGAGTGGTGTTAGGTAGAATGTGTGAGCGCCATGGCTCCCAGTCCTTTCTCATCTGAACCTTGTCAGAGATGAAACCAGAAATCTTCCCTGGGACAGGGTCCTGTGGGGCCACTGAGTGCTGTTACACCTGTCACAAGCTCATCTCATGAGTGAGGTCTCTGTTTTGCTGCTGGAGAACTACTGATGTCCATCAGGCACCACAGCATTCTTCATGCCAGATGCATGTCCTATGTACTTTCCTGTGTGCCGGTTCCTTGGGAGTTACAATTTCAGATGCTATGAGGAATATAATCCATACAAGAGATGTGGGTTTATTCATCAAAGACTTTAAATCATAAGATCATAGAATAATTTGGTTTTGAGGGGGTGATATATAATTCTCTCAGAGAACAGTATTTTATTTAACACTTGGGATGGTTTGACACTGCTATATGAGGAGCGCTTTTTGTATATGTTATTTAAATTAAACAAAAAATGGCAGGTTTAATCTGAGGTAAGAGTATCCAAACAGTCATCTTCACCATGCTATCAGCATCAGTTTAAAATCTTTCTGTATAATAATCCAGTTATACCATGTATAAATACAAACTTTACACAATTCAAAGAAAAGGTAATTCCTAAGTTTTCCAAATTAGCTTCAAGACTTTTTATAGGAAGTTCATGTGTTTTTCATGTGCTTTTAGGTTCAAGTTCTTTTGAATCTCAGAAGATGGAAAGGCCTTCTATTTCTGTTATATCTCCGACCAGCCCTGGAGCCCTACGGGATGCACCACAAGTCCTACCAGGGCAGCTTTCTGTGAGCATATTTTGTTTTTCCTGAGTTGTTAATGAAAACCTGTGAAGTCCTGGTCCCTCAATTATCCACATTCCCAAGGTCTGTTGGGAGGTCAAAAGAAACGTCTGCTGTTGGTAAAGACTTACATCCTTCAAATGTTTTTTACGACCCTCTGTACACACTCACAAGCCATCACTGTAAGCACAGAAAAGGTATAGAACTGTTGTCGTAATACAACAAAAAGCACAGGAATTTACATTGAGAGAAGCCCATAAAAGGGCCTTATAACTTGTCATCCTGTACCCTCTGCACTGAAAATGGTGACTCTTCTGTAAATGACCAGTAATCCACAGATAATAAACATAGTTTGACTTTATCTTCTTTATGGGAGCATTTAAAGAGCTGTGTATTTCTTAAGAGTTGCGCTATTCAGTTTTGCATTTTAATTCTGGTATACACTACCTTCTGGACTGTCTGTAATTCTAATTGAAACTGGGCTTATTAATTATACTGTGAGTACTTAGACATTGTTTTGTACGTTCTTACATTTTTTTATATTGATCATAGTAATTTCTAAGTACAGAGCAGGCTCAATAATTTCATGACATTATGATTCTCTTAAGAAATTATTTAGTTGTATATTATACTTTTCATAACATTTGCAAGGTAACAAATCAGTAGATTTCAACTACGTGTCAAGTTTAGCTGCAGTCAGAGCTTTCTATATGAATGTAGCTTTTGACATGCAAAGCTAAGAAACATGCTGGTTTAAATGCACTCATAGATTCAAGATTATGCAGGGAGTACAACAAAGAAGATAAGTATAATCAGGCACCAACTTTTTATTCAGCTGTGGTAAATACAAAAGTCTTTGATATATGCCACCGTCTTTCCTAACTTAATAAGGGATTTGAAATAACATACATCTCATTGTCTCTTGGAGAAAGCAGTGGTCATTTTTACATTGTGGTTAATGTGATGCATTCTGAAAACTCTGGTTTTTCACCATTTTCAGTAATGTTTTCTGGTAACTTGATTCTTGTAGGTTAAACTGTGGTACGACAAAGTGGGACATCAGTTAATAGTAAATGTTCTGCAAGCAACAGATTTGCCACCAAGAGTAGACGGATGCCCTAGGAATCCCTATGTGAAAATGTATTTTCTTCCAGACAGAAGGTGATAGTATTTCAGTTTAGAAAATTATGTTGTAATTTACTCTACTTAATTTAATCTACTTTTAAATTAATGCTTATGAAGTAAAGATTTCCTTTTTATAATTTGTTATAGTTAGATTAATTATAACAAAAATGGCACTTGAAACATTCTGGTCAGTATCAAATTAACTTTATGGACTTTGGATGAATGCAAGCCACTGTACAGCAAATACTTTTTTAGGCATTATTAGGTCAGAAAGAATGAAAACAGTAAGTGCTAATGAGTGATGGCATTTTGTGTTTTATCTCTACAAACAATTTACAACAAATATTTATGTTTCAGTGATAAGAGTAAAAGGAGGACCAAAACAGTAAAGAAAAGTCTAGAGCCAAAATGGAACCAAACTTTTCTCTACTCACATGTACATCGTAGAGATTTTAGAGAACGAATGCTTGAAATAACCGTATGGGATCAGCCAAGAGTACAAGAAGAAGAGAGTGAATTTCTTGGAGAGGTGATACATACAATCACATTAGTCCTGAGTTTGTTGTTTGGTTTTGAATACATATGCGTATATATTTTAAATATGTGTTTGTGTGTGTGTGCCTTGAAGGTAAAATTAAACCCTGCTAATTTTTCTACTAGATTCTGATAGAGCTGGAGACAGCCCTTTTAGATGATGAACCACATTGGTATAAGCTGCAGACACATGATGAATCTTCACTACCTCTGCCTCAGCCATCACCTTTCATGCCAAGAAGACATGTTCATGGTGGAGAAAGCACTAGCAAAAAATTACAAAGTAGGTCCAAATGCCATTCATCTCTCTTAAATTTTAAATTGAAAATGCTGGATATGGGAGTTAACTTTCCTATGCAAGATAAAAATGCTATTTAATCATCTTTAAACATAATGAAAATATGTGGCAGCAAGGGGATGCAAATTTTGACATTATGACATGGCAACCTTTCATCTGTGACGCATAACTTTCAAGTATGTGAAACCTGCCAGAATTGGTTTGGTTTTCACTAGCAAAAGAAAATTTTTCAAATGTTTGCTTCCATCATTATTGGATACTTTTTTAATAGTTAAAATTTCTTTATTAAAAGAAAAAAAATAGTCCTTAAAAAATTCTGAGGCTTAAATATACTTTTCTTCATAAAGCTAGTCTCAACTTCCAATTTTCTCATTATACAATGAGAAGTGTACTTTTGCAGCAAAAAGAAATATGTGTATTTGGGAGGTACAGTTGTTTCAATGAGCCTGATTTCAGGTTTGTATGAGGCATATTAATATAATGAATGTATTGAAATATTTGAATATTGTAGCTTCTCTGTTCATTTAAAAGAATTTAAGATTTATTTAGAAATCTGTTGGATGTAGGGAAGTATTTTAAAATACCTTTTCAAGCTACTTTTGTGATTTTTCTTGAACATGAAAATTATTCATTCCAGCCAATGCGTAGAAAATTGGTGCGCATTCAGGAATGAATTATAAAAATGTGATACTGCTGTAATTGCTACATGAGGATATGTATAGAGAAAGCAAATTAAAGATTAGTTTTCATGAGGCATTTGAACTTTCCTAAAAGCTGGCAGTGCTGTTTTCTCTACCCCTCTCTCACCATCTGCTGCCACCTCTCCTTTCCTGTTCAGCAAGCTGATTCAGCTCGCTCCCTGAAATAGAACAAAAGGTTTGGTTTTTTTTTCGTCTTTCTTAGAGTTAACTTTTTGTAGGTTTGGTGAGGTAAAATATCATAGTAGAGGATTATTGTGGACATGAGGGGAAGAGAAGGGAAAAGGAGGCTGCAGCAGCTGTAAAATATTAAATTGGCTCAGCTATCTCATGAATTGTCTGTCACTGCAATTTAGTTCGCTATTGTTTAGACTTAAAAATCGTCTTTTAATTTCATTAGTACATTAAATGAGCATATTTTTACATTTTATAACACAACCAGATGTTCAGGTATTTGTTTACCTTACTGTTATGCAGGATCTCGGCCAATCAGTGATAGTGACATCTCAGATTATGATGTTGATGATGGTATTGGAGTTGTTCCTCCAGGTGCGTGGGTGAACAGCATGGTCCTGCTTTCTTCTTCTTCTTCTTCTTCTTTTTTGCTTGTTTGTTTTTGTTTCTTTATTACATTTTGGAATATTGAGGATACTTGCTTTGGAGAGTGCATTATGAAAAAAAAAAGTTCTCCTGATTAGTCCATGGTACCTGTCCTAAATCGTGGCTAATTTAAAGATTCTTCTATCCATTCATTTATACTTTTTTTTACGTATCATTATTCATATGTGAACCACTGGATGGTTCAAATTGTTTGTGCTTAAACCACAACACTGCATAATGTTCCAAGCATTATTTAAAATTTAAATAAAATTTAAAAGTAATTTTAAAATAAAAATTAAGATTTCAGTGTTTATTGCAAGTTTTGTTTTGTTTGTTTTTTTTTTATTTTGCATTTTGCTTGAAACTTACATATAATGCAGTCTCCCATGGACTTTATTACGAATGCATGGCTGTAGATTAAGATGCATGGGGCATGGCTATCTTTTCTAGTTTCATAAGCTTTCATGAACTGTCATTACCCTAAATGTTCATGAATATATACTTGTATAGATTATCATGGTTTGACTTTCAGTTCAGCATTCCTTACATACTGAAAATCTTGAGGATCATTTTGGGTATCGCATTCTATTTGACTTCTATTTGACTGTTCCCACAAGTCAAATGAGTATGTTTCCCAATTGCCCCAAACTAACTGAAGAGTCACTATGTTATTGCCAGCACTAAATCAGTTTTCCTGATGAAAATCACTAAATCAAATCATGGTGGGATTTAGAAAGCTTTCTATCTTCCTGATCTATGTTTAAAATGATCTGACAATTTAATTACTCATTTTGTAACCATACAAATATATAATGTATTTTATTAACACCATATCATTTTGATGTTTACTGAGCCAAATTCTCTTTCCATTGATTTTGATTGGGTCCTTTCCTTACTTTAATACACTTACCACCTGAGTAGCTAAGAGGGAAATTTGTTCTGATATGTCTAGTAATGATACTTGCTTTAATGAAGTGATATTTTTACATCAGATGAGAGACTGAATATTTATAATAAAAACAAATCATAGCTTCTAAATGTTTTTTTCCTGTTTATTATTTTCTTTTTTTTTTAGTTGGCGATGTGGATACTGGCATATCTGCATAGATTTACTTACATTTAAGGTTTCAGTAAGCTGTATTAAGAATCAAGGCTTTTTTTCAGCTACCAATTCTTCAGGGCATCCATTTGCCATTTGAAATCATTTTCCATGTGACAGAAAACTTTCAAAATTGTTCAGCTGAAGGCACTGGACTCTATTCACTGGGTCAGCACTTAAGTAACTGATTCTTACGGAAATTTCTTGGGACTGTGCATGCTCAGATGTGGCTTTGAAGAATGCGTGAGTCCATACTCTGAATTTCAGAGATCACTGTAGAAAATAGCAGTATTTAATCTGTATCAATAGGATTTATAATGAGCTGAGAGTCTCTAAACTCAACTCTAAACTCAAAGTGATGGTGAGGACACTTCTCCTGAAGTCTGCCTGATCAGAAACAATCTGGCAGCTGACCTGACCAAGCACAAATTTGTCTATTTTGAATTTAATGGATACATTTGTTTGGCAATCATAACTGGAGTGCTCTGTTTGTGATTCCTATGTGAAGTGGGTATACAAATAAGTGTGGGGGTTTTGTTAGCATATGCAACCTGAATTCTTTAATGGGAGTTAAACTTGAGGCACAGAGGGGCAAAGAAAATTTCAGTCATCAGCCACAAATGTGTGACAATCTAGACAGCATATGAAAATGCATTTTGCAGTGACAGCTGGAAAAGATTGCCAGTCACACCGTCTACTGAATTGCTCGAGAATCTTAGGCACAGATTAACAAATGTCCCTGGACACCAAGTTCAGATATGTATTTCTACCCTCCTGTCCAACCTTCCTTACTTATCACATTGCAAAATCTTCCAAGATTTTGGACCGCTACCTTCATTTGCACTGAAAGAATAGTGCAGTATCTTCTCCATCCAACAGTCTCTCTTAAAACTAAGTGGCATCGAAGTTCCGTGTTATGTTGCAGGGTGTTTACCTCTTCTCTTCTCCTGCCCCCCAGTACATGGACCTCACCAGAGTGCACTGCAGCTCTTATTTGGTCCAGATTTCCGATACATTCACCTGCATGGTATGTGTGTAAGGGAATTATGAATATCCATATTTGCCCACAATGAAGGATGACAAAGCAGACCATTTTGGCATAGCCTCTTTTGGCTTCAACTAGATTAGTCTAGGATTAAGATATTACTTCTTAACAGAAGTAAGAATCCCATGCATTTACAACATGTGACTCTTTGTTTCCCTTTAAAACCCTTGTTCCTACCTTAACCACTTACTTGCCATTGCTGCCCACTGTGGTGGTTATGTATGATGAATAAGCTCTGTCTTTATTAAAGGTATATATTTACAGTTGTTGATTTATTCTTTTTTTCTTGAAATATTCAGAAGATACGTTATTTTGCCTTCTTAATATCTCAAGATTTTCACAAAGATTATTGCTCATTTTCCAAAAAATAGGCACGTAACTTCTTAATGTGGAAACACAGAAGTTCACTTGATCACCATCATGAGCTAAAAAAGGAATGATGAAAATATTTTGTCTAATTTAACTAGCATTAAATCCTTAAAACTATAATTTCAAATGTTTTACCAATTGCTAAGGCAAATGCAGTATTAGCATTAATAACAGAGAAAACTCTGTCCCTAGAGGTTTTGGCAGCTGCAAAGAATCACTGCTTCTCAATGGAAGACTGCTACTTCAAAAATAATGGCACTTCGATAACTTCAAGAATGTTTAAAGAAAAGTATTTTTCCCTCATTGTATCACAAATGTGTCTTATCTTTCATTTAATTGTACTGTCTTCATTTATTAGTAGTATCTTTAGGTGATGTATATATAATTTTTAAAAATCAACTTAAAGAATTTTTCATAAAAGAAGTTTATATCAACAGCTGAAACTTTAATTTGAAGCTCAAGATTTAACAGAATATATTTTTGACTTCTTTTTTGTGGTATGCTCACATCTGTTTACATGAAGAAAATATTATTATGAATCTCTTAGCCTCTTCTCATATGAGAGATGCTCCAGTCTCTTAGTTATCTCTGTGATCCTGAGCTGGACTTGCACCATTAACTCTATGTATTGTACTGGAGAGCCCGGTACTCCAGATGTGGCCTCAACAATGCCATATATAGGAAGGGTCAGTAGAGGATCAGTAAAGGATTTAATAAAAGCCAAACATGTTTTGAGGCCTATCTTTTTAACCAAAACTTCAGTAACTTTCTTAATCAAAAAGAAAAAGATCTGTGATACAGTTGGCAGTATCCTATAGGGTATTTTTAATGAGCTTCATTGCTTATGCTATGGGTAACTCTTCAGAACAATTTATTATTCTATCATATGTAATCTGTATAGATGGTTGCACTGTACTTAACGTTCCTCCTGTAGCAGCAGTGTGACATCAACACAATGCCTTTTCGTTGTATGTATTGTCTTAAAATAATTAAAAGTTCTGGTGTCAACCATTTTCATCATCCATCCAGCTTCCATTTCATGTCACACCTGACAGTTTCCCATGAGCATCTGAGAAACTTCTGCATAAATGACCATAAGCTTGGCTGCTGCTATCATGCTGGTCCATGCAAAAAAATTCTCTGCTCACTCTGGAGAGCATAGGGCCTTTGTATTTGAAGATACGAGGAAATGTTGCGGTTGCTGTCACTGTCATGGTCACTATGGAAGTATGGATGTTATTTGACCAACTTGACAATATTGAGCTAATACTTAGAAAAAATGTGAATTGCTGTTACTCTCTTCTGTAAGCTTTGTGTATACAGAATGTGATTTTTTTAAGTTTACAGAATAATGCTAGGTGTATTTTTTAGGCAGAATAGAGATACTCTGGAAATATATTTTAAACTGGTTTTTTTTTAATATATGTATATTTTAATTGTATGTATTTCATAACAGTTGCCTGAAACTTGGAAAGGAATTTTGGATTGCTTTTACTTTAGTGTTAAATAAATGTAAAATAGTGTTCCTTCTGATACAGATGACAGGATTTTATCTAAAACAAGCTTGTCTGGAAAATGAAATACCTTTTAGCACAGACAGGTTAGATTTGGCCTTCCTGGGAAAGTGGACGCATTCAGCTTTTGTCATGTGTAGTCTTTTTAATTCCTCTTATAAAAAAACAGACATTTTCTGCAAGACCCTTCATACATGAGAAGGTGTACATGCGGAACTCCCTTTTTCGAATAAAAGGTTGATAAACCTCAGTAGATAATTTCATGCATGCTTTCAACTTTTACAGCCCTATTTTGCGATCAGTACTCAGTACAGCTTTGCTATTAAAAATGCTCTTTAAGTGGCAAGCATTTGCTGTTTTTTTAGTTACTAATGAACTCTTTTATAGCTACAAGTGAGCTCTCTCCAAAGTTTTTTCTCCATGTTCTCTCTAGTTTTCAAACAATAGCCCCTACCCTCCCCAAACCTGAATAATGTCACATTTTAAATATGAAATTACATTCACTATTTTTATTTGGCACACCTAACTCAGTGTTGTTTGAGAGCAGACCACACATGCACTCAACATTATTGTCCCTGATCTTTGTTTCTGAGCTACATGATATGTTCTTATTAGAAGTGTAATCATGTTTTTGTCAACATTGTCTCTTTCCTATCTGCCTTGCTATCATATCTGTAGTGATAAATATTTCAGACAAGAACTTATAGAAGCCTTTTTCTTTTTTTTTATTTACTGAAATTGCTGGAAAGCTGCTGTAAGAGTGAAAGCTAATGTAGGATACTACAGCATCAAGGTGCTCTTCCGTTACCTTTGGATAACTTGGCTAGTTTGTTCAGTACTGTATAAAAGGTAGACACAGTTCTGGAGGCTGTGATATTATAAACTGTATAATCAGGGAAAACAGTCTTAAATTCCTTTGATGATAAAATGCTTCATCTAGTAGATCCCTCTTCACATTGTTGTATTACTAACATGAATCTGTTCTAAAGTGGAAGATATTCTTATTTTAGGATTAACTTATCACTGTTCTAACGAAGTGTTTTTCTCCAGGTTTAATAATGGCAATGCATTCAGATAAGTTACATGTCCATTAAAATACATTAGTAAACTGATGTATAATTTGGGAAAAAAGCATGAATACTTCCTTGATGTTTGTGATCAGGGCTCAGACTTGAGCCTAAACAGGTTATTGTCATTGAATACATGACCAAGCCTAATATAGACTCTCTATATGGGCCACATTTTGCAGAAGGCCATAACAATTTGGTAGAAGTTCAGATAAGACCTCCTTACAAGAATTCTATAAAATATGAAAAATCCAAACTTGAAACTATAACAAGATTATTAAAAAGTGCAATTTATGTAATTTATCCAAATAATGACTAAATCATAGTCTTTTCCTAATGGAAAGAAGATTTCTAATACAGGCTGGCGTTTTAGATGAAGAAGTTAATGCATTACAGGAATTTAATGTTAGACAAATTCAGAGAAGCAGCAAAATTACTATTTTAGAATCTAAACAACAATTTTTGAAGTCATTAAGGGATGATTTAAGGGATGACCATTTATGTCGTTAGGGGATTTTCTCTCAAGGGATTCTTGTAATCTAATTTGAATGTGTAGAAGTGAGCAACTCAAATCTGAGCAAATCTCCTTATGCTCTTTTGGAAAGACAACAGGCACCTTTTGAAAGCTGTTCATCTTACTGAGCGTAATTTGCTGCTTTAGGGTGGGATTCAAAGTGTGTAACAGTGTGCTACATGGAAAAAGGCATGGTAATAGCAACACTTCAAAATGTACTAATATTCTGCCAATTTTTTATTTTAATCCTATGTAAAGATGAACTATGAGAAATTTTGGAGCTCATTCATAGTATTTTGAAAAAATTATCTGTAGAGTGTGCAACACCCATTATTCTGTGCAATATACTCTAAATGCTCATAATTATTTTAAGTAGGTGGCTTTGGCCAGGTTCAGTAGGAGAACATCTTTGTATTTAGTTGAAAGAAGAGTCAGAAGGATGCTTTATATATGAGCAGTTGTGGATGAGTCTGTGATGTTGAACGCAAGCATGCCTTCTCCATTTGTTAGATGAGGTAAACCTACATTGCTTGGATTCCTTTCAAATATTTTCTACAACAGCTTTGAAATACAAGTTACTCAGAGTACTCTTCACCAAGTCAGAAAACTATTTCAGTCCTCTCCCTCACATCTTCCTCACATAATAAAAATCGTCTCAGTTTCTCTGTACATGTAGACATTGAAAGGTAATACCTAGTAGCTTATTCTGACTGCATGATACATCAGGGTGTAAAACAGCTAAATAACAACTTGAAAGATATGTAAGCATTTAGATGTGTGTTTCTGGAAGGGCTAACCATCTGACTTCTTTTCAAACCCAGACTTTTATTTTCTAATTTCCTTTTGTTGCCCTCTTGCCAGTTGGTTATAGATCTAGTACTAGAGAAAGCAAATCTACAACACTAACTGTGCCAGAACAGCAAAGAACAACACATCATCGTTCACGATCTGTATCTCCTCACCGTGGCGACGATCAGGGCAGGACCCGTTCACGTTTACCAAATGTGCCATTACAGAGGTAGGCATCACAAGTTAATGAAACATTAGGTGGTTTCAAGTTTGTATAATCTGTCTTTTATTAGCTTTTCTCTTGCTCAGCAATCTTTCACAGTTTTGAAACCTTTTTCTGACTCAATAGTGTAGTATTTTAACTTGATGTATGCTTTTATTAATCACTTGAGAGCACTCATGGGATGAATCATATTACCTCTTCTTACTGATATTTTCTCTGTGATTCATCATCTGTGTACCATAACTAGTACGTAGGTTTGGAAATGCTGTTTCAGTCAGTGGCTGAGTCTTGTATGAAGCTGCTTAAGTATATTTGTAGGCTAATAAATTGTGACATGTCCAAATTTTATAGTAAGTGTGAACTGAACTGATTTTGAAGTAACAGCAAGCTGAAATTACCGGTTGTATTTATAATATGACATTCATTAATGGAAGAAGTTAAATACAGAATCAGTGATTTATAAATCGTGATTGTCTGCATTTGCTGCTTTTACTAGACAGCCTATTAGTAGGAGGATCCTTTCTGAGCTTTTTGTTTGGATGCTTTATGCGGTCTTTGAAAGTTCGTACAGGCTGTTTAAGCAGAAAACTTGACATAATTGATTTTGCTTTTTTTATTGTGCAGGGCAATAGGCTTTCCTTGCAGTCTCTCACGGAACCCTAAAAATCAGCCAGTTTTTACCAATCTTCCTATCTCCAATTTCTAGGAAGCTCTGTTCTTGAGTTACTCAAGAGCTTGAAGTGTTGCACTAGCAACATTACTGCCCACTAGCTGTGGTCATTTAAAAATAATTTGAAAATCTATCCTTCTAGTTGAATTTTGTATGCAAAATTCTGTGCTACAGCCCTGTCCTTATCCATTGTTTCTGTTTCTGGTGGGGTTTTTTTTGGAGTTCCATCACTGATCTTTTTATATCAGACATCTGTGATTTTTCAAAATTATGGTGTATTGTGGAAAACCAGCTTCTCCTCCCAGTTGAAAATCCTGATGGTCTTGCTTTTTTTCTTTTCCATCCTCCATGCCATATCTACTGCTCTTTTGAATTGAAATTTTGTGTGCTTCTTAAGTCCCTGCATGCATCCCCCTCTTCTACCTCAGTTTTTGTGGATGAAGCTATTTCACTACCCATCAAATCACTTGCTGTTGTATTTCTCAGAATGCATCCTTAAGAAATAGAAAAGTTTGACTGTACATAAAACAGACTGTGGCACTGACTTTTTTTTAATAGTAGAGAGAATGAGAGCTCCTCATTCTGCTTTTGCAAACAGTTGTATGTTTTCTTTTGGTATCTTTCTATCTACAAGCATGATGCACAAATGAAATATTTTATAGTCAATTCCACCCATCCTTTAGTTTTATACTTTGAAAACTAATGCTTCTCGTTCCAATGGAAGTTATCAAACCAAAGGAAGAATCTGCCCTTCGAGCAGTAGTTTCTTTTCTTGTTCTTTCCATGTGAATAGACATTTAAATTACTAATATGGAGGTCAGAGCTTACCTGCATTTATACAAAACCCGTTTTGTATAACAGTTTGAAATTGATAAAATCTACTGCACGTTCCCATATCCTCTCCCAGAATTTCTTAAAGAATGCTTGGAGGTACCTGCAAAAATTGTCAGCCCAAAACCAACCCTCTCAAAATCTGGCTGTGAATCTACAAATGTGTAAAACGTAATTGCATGTGAAATATTATCCATTTGTTTGTTATTTCAGTTTTTCTTTAACTACAGGCTTTGAAAGTGCCATTACTGCATCTGTCTGTGTACACAGAAACAGCACATTCTTCTAAATATGGTATAAATGGCTGCTTTTCTATGTTCGGAGGTGGGTTTTTCTTAATTTTAGGGTGCAGTATTTTTTTAGAAGACATGTATTAACAATTTAATGATTAAAAACTTCCTTCAACCAACTTGTACTATAATCCACTGAGCAGTGTTATTTATGGAAAAAAAAGCCCAAGATTTTCATACATGTTTTTACATTCCAGGAGTTTAGATGAAATTCATCAAATGAGAAGATCACGTTCTCCAACTAGACACCATGATGCCTCCAGAACTCCAGCTGATTACAGATCCAGAGACATGGATAGTCAGTATTTGTCTGATCAAGAAAGGTACATTGTCAGCCTGAACCTCGATAAAAGTTTAAAAGTTTGTTTGTTGGCTTGCCTAATTTTCAAGTGTTCAGTAGAAACATGGCTGATAGTAGTGGGGAAGGGAGATAACTCATAATAACTGACACATCTAGTGGTCTTTTTTGGTAAAACTCTGCACTGCATTGACAGTAATAGCAGCTCTCTAGACTAGCGGTTCTTGGGGTTTTGTCCTAGAGTATTCTGATGTTTGTTTCATGAATGAAGCACAGAGATTTTTGCTAAAAAACTATAAATCTACATGTATGCCCTACTATTTCTGTAACTCAGAATTTATCTTTTTCAGTAGTCAGTAAATTACTAGACATATGTTCCTACTGGTTGGGAGTTGCATATGCTATGATTTACATTCCTGTGCTTATAGATTTTGGACATGTATATATTGCAGTCTCACAGCTTCTTATGTAACATTCTGGTGAACTTGGTACAATACCCAAGTATAGCAAGGATAGCGAAAATCTCCAGTCTTAGGTGCATGACACATGCACGTGTCTCCCTGGAATACATGTAGTGTCTATACTCTTCAGAGAACACTTGGTCTCTCCTAGTAGGCATTGTTTTCAGATATATAGGAGTTTATTAAAAAACATGGAAGAAAATGAGAATTCCTGTTTAGTTTGTAGCTGAAAGAAGTCTGAAAAGGTATTTTAGTTCAGTATTTAGGAAACATAATGATGACAGTCACATAGATTATCAATGTTTGCAGGGTGTTTGTTTACTTAAAAATGGTCTTGCCTGTTTTGCTTTTTTAATGTGATAACATACATGTGGAAACTAATGAGCCATTGGGAATATTTCTACATTCAACTTTATAGGCAAGAAGTATGTACAGAATTGTCTAAATTGGGTTGTTACATTGACTTTCCTCTCAGGTGAATTGAAATGGTTTTTAAATATAGTAGTCAGATTTATAGTCAGGCTAATTCAAGTAATTTCCACTTGTTGCAAATGTTTCATGTTATCTATTGTAAGTAGTGATATATTCAAAAGATTCCTGAAGATATTTATTGAATAGATTTCTTATTCAGCAGATCTGAAGAGGAAGAGACATTTAAAAGTAGCTTTTGTCAGTAGAAATAAATATATACAGTTAAATGTATGGAAAATTTTCTTCCTGTGAAGCCTCAAACCATGGGGTAAATCATGATATGTGCATGGACTGTGCTTGGAGAGCGGGACTTGCATGGAAGCTTTCTTGAAGATGAGCCATCAGGCCAGAGCCACAGCAGTAATGTGCTGCTGGATTTGTTCAGAGGAGTCAGACAGTCTTCAGTTCTTTTCAGCATTCAGAAAACACTTTTCACAAGTTTAAAGCTCAGACATTATTCGCAGGGTTTATAGATGGGTCCATGTATTTACTCTCCTTGAGTAATAATCTTGTCTGCAGTGGTCTCTTTTTCCCTGTTTTCCTTTTCACCTTTCCCCAGATTTCTTCAGTTGTTTAACTCTCGCAGTCTTCACTGTCTTTCACTACATAAATGCAGCAGCATGGGGAAGATCAAACCAGCTTTTGTTGAGGAAGATTCTCTATCACATCCAAAGATTAAAAAAAAAAATATCTTTATTGAGTGTTATGTATTACTGTCAATAGTAGTATAAGTATTACATGTTGTTCATTTACTGAGCCCTTCATCTAAACAAATTCATAATGTAGATACCTAACATAAACTTGGCTAGAAAGATAATTACCCAACAGTTACATGGCAGAAGGTATAGTTACTGATTACTTTAGATCATTTGCTCAATGATCTGCTATTGGTCCCAAATTAATATTGGATATTCTGAATAGATCCTCGTAAAAATAGTTATTATAGTCTCTCACTAAAGTATGTAGTATGATAAATTTCCAGTGAAACTAATTTGTCCACTTCACGTTTTTCATGTGTATTTATATACGTATATATACACATGTATGTATATATATAATTCTGTTATGCAAAGCTCTTTATTAGGAAATCTACCTAAGCAGTATACTTCACTCTGAACATAGGATCATCATCCAGTTTTCAAAGACATGGCCTTTTTAATTTTTTTTAGTTTATTTTATTCTGAAATAAAACCTGTTGATATGACTACTCAAACATTTGCATTAGAAAACACTTGTTTTAGAATAATAGCTTTGGTATTAATGTCTCCAAACCAGACTTAAATTATTAGAAAATTGCGAATATCATCTTATATTGTTGTTTATCTACTGTAATGGATTATTTTGCTTTGGTTTTGCCTTTAAGATTTCTTGGTGGATTTCCTATTTTATATCTGTTTTCTGAATGAATTCTGTATTACTTTTGCTGTGGGCCAATTACAATAGATAGTCTTTGGCTTAGCAAAGGTAAATATTAACAAAGTAGCCTATGATTTAGTGTGGACTTCTCATCTACTTCACAACTCTTAAAAAAGTGGTAACTTTTTTCCTAAAATGCATGTTTATTTGTAATTTGGAAACCTGAATATTAATGTAAATTCTGTCAGTCCTCTGAGCTTATGAATGGGAATTTTCTTAGGAAAAAAAAAAAAGAAGAAAGTTCAACTTAATATATTTTGTTACATCAAAATCAGGCTAGTGGCTCCAGATGCAAAGTTAAATCTCACATGGGACTCACATGCCATTATTTCAAGCTGCCCAGTTTTGAATTTTAGAGAAATATTACTTATACTGCATCAATTAAATGGGTCCTTTTACAATTACATGAACCACAAAACACCTTGAACAACTGCTGCTTTATATATTTTGTAATCTTTTCTCTCTTTGTCACCATAGTACTTCATATGATTCCCTGCTTCTTTTAAAATAGCATGTTTCCATGAAGTTTAGCTTTGATTTCTTCTTTATGATGATTAGGAGGTTTGGAGCTTGGTCTTCCTGAATGTGTTAAAGTGTGTAAAACTAGAGGATTCATTCAAGGGATATTTCATATCATAGTCATATTTACCATAGGCATAAATATGTATTAATTTTACCATCTTGCTGGTGTAGTATGCATTGGTTACAGTAAATGAAAAATAGAATAGATGGTTGATTTTCTCAGTTGGAAACAATAAGAAACAAAAACTGTGAGAGCTGATAAGCATTTTTTTGTTTGTTTCTTTAGGATTGCATTACAAAATCCTGTCAAGAGCTATGAGTCAGAACTTATATTTGGCCAAATGTAATTTTTCCAATTAATGTATATTTTTGCTTTTCCCAAAAGGGTTACTGGTTGTATTCCCATAAACCAATCTTCAGTACGTCAGTAGCGAGCCCTTCCTGCTTTTTCATGTGTGTTGTTGTGGCTGAGGAAGAAAAATAAGCACACACACAAAAACCCAAACCGCCCAAAAACCAAAACCAAACAGCAGCCTAATTCTTTTTTTCTAAAGTATTTCTTCATTAATTAGTTGATAAGAAAGGAGGTTATTAGAGAAATGTAGTTGTTTTATGGACTACTTTTGTCATGATGAGCTCTGAAAAAGTACTTCTGAATTTTAAAAGGAGAAATCCCACAAAATTAGGGGCCATGCTAAAAGGAATTTATTGAGAACGTAGTTATCACAGGCATTTTTAACTCATACTCTTTGAGAAGTGCACCTGGGTTTGAACATTATCAGACTATCTATCTGGTTGGAAGCTTCTTGTTTCTTTTTTATGTTTTCATTTGCACATCATTGGCATAACCCATGTCATCTAATGCTTCATAATTATATCTGTTTCACTCACCGCCCATCCTGTCTGTGCAGTGAGCTTCTTATGCTGCCCAGAGCAAAACGAGGAAGAAGTGCAGAGTGCCTACATACTATCAGGTAAATACAGGAATTTGGTAATCATGAACACATCTGGTTAGTTGTCTGTGTGTGCCCAACTTTTTTTCCATGGTGGTATTTAGTCTCAGTAAGTAAAGAACTTCTAGTACATTATGATCCCAGTGTCAGTTGTTCTTTTCTGTTTGTTTTAATTCAGATTGAGATGTGTATATATGTTTGTGAACTTCAGTAGAAAGGATTAAAGCAGTTGAAGAAATTCTGATTTTGGAGTTGTATTTTGTGGTAGATTTTCTGTCTAGTCACAGAAGTCTTGATCTCCCCTTGCATGACAGCGTTGTTATAATTTCAGACACTTCTTTTCAGTTGTTTTTGTGTTTTCTCTTATTTGCATTTTTATGTTTATATTACAGCCACACACAAGCCAACAGTCTTTGCTTATTGTTGCAACTAATCTCATGCTGATTTCGGTCACTTGTAGAGGAAAAAGCGCTAATTAATGAGGGCTTAATGGGAGCTTCAGATTTGAGGGGTCTTGTATTATTTGGGTTTGTGTCTACAAATTGTGATACAAATTAGATCCAGTCATAAACTTTGTAGTTTGGGCTCATGTTCAGTTGTCAGTAATCTCTTGGTGAAGAGTTTGGAGCTCCATGTCTCAACTCATGTGAAACTAAACAGGACTGAAATATCTTTATCTAACAAATCTGCCTCCACCCCCATCTCTTTTTTTTTCATCATGTCTGTCAACCTTGTTAAAAATACATGTCAGTTTGTGTAGAAAATCTTCCATTTAGAATCAGTCAAAGTGTAGGTTGTAGTTGAAGTAGTCAGCCATTGAACTGCTTCAACCAAGTAATTAACCATTTTTTTGTTCGGGACCTGGGTGTTCCTAAGAGCTTTGTGTCAGTGCTGTGTGTTTAAAACTGTCAAACTTTTAAAACCGTGTTGTCTAATGTACATACTCATTTATTTGGCATAGGCTTGAGCCTGCAGAGGAGTTTTTTGTAATATGCCTTGGGTTGATTTAATTCTCTTAATTGCATTTGAAACAGCATCAAAAGTGGTGTGATAGAGTTCTGTTATAACGCGCAGTAGTATAAAGATAAAATAATAATTACAAAAACTTCCCAAAAAATCTGTGCATCAGTGAAGCTGTTAAATTAAAATTTAAGGTTTTATTATCAGTAGAAAGGGTTTCATTCTCATACTTCAGCTAAAAAAGCTTTTTCCCCAATATTTCAGGTTAAAGGTTAATAATTTCACACCCTGCTATGTTATGTCTGGTTATTGTCATAAACCAGCAATTTTTCCTGCCTCCTTCCTCTTCTTCTCCTGTCTTTTCCTGCCTCCTCCTGCCTTTCTCTTTCTGCTGCATCCTCTATAGCTTCTCCCCCTTCCCTGCCCCCAGCTCTTTGTTTTTTTCTTTCCTCTTAGAGATTATAATTTTAATTAGAATTCTTCAATATAGATTCTTAAATTCTCACTTTATTCACATAACACAGTACATACTGTGTTATGAACTTTTGATGCACTTTGCCCAGCGACTATAGATTTCCAATAGCTTTACAAGTCTTCTAACCAGCCTGGCTAGTTAACCAGTTAAAATTTGTGCATGGGCAGCAATAGACTTAAGTAAAAGCTACACTGAATTCACAGAGTACAGCTTTTTCTTGCCTTTTTCCTTGCTCTACTTGTTGCTGTTATTTGTTTATGATCAAGAAAAGCAACAAATTAACCCCTTTAACAGAAATTGTATACTATAAAAGAGCATGGTACCTTTAATAATGTACTGAAGGTACTATTCGTAAGGGCAATAGTAGACAATAATAGATATTTAAATTTAGCTCTCAGGCTTATGCACCCTGATACAAGTTTGAATAATACGCAGAAAATTGCCAGTATCCATCCTTGACTGAATAGTCACATAAACCATTTTAACAAAAAATTATCTGTGCATTGGTTGTCAGCTTTTTTCCTTTCTCATTTGTAGAGGCTTAAAATTTTTCACATTAGAGACATTATAAGGCTTTATCCTTGTTTCTAGACAGATTGCTGAATGATGTTTTAACTATTGAGACAGCTTCAGTTTAAAATGGGAAGGAAATGTTAAGGGTTTCATGTTAAATGAAAGCCGTATTAGTATGAGATAGATAGTGCAAGTTACAAAGTTAGGATATATGGTTAGTTTCATACAACAGTTTAGCATAGTATTAGTCCTAGCTGTCCATCCTGTCCATCTGTATGCAATTATTAACTAACAGTAGAAATGGTGGAAGGATGGGTATCTATGCCATAAACCATGGGTTGTAGCATTCCATGTCTTAGGTCAAACCCACTTTGATTGGTAATACCTGCTAGTATGCCAAGATTGACCTCATGGACAGCCATTCCTTTATTCCAACTTTGCAACATCACAGTGACCTCTTCTAGAGATGGCAGCAGTGATGACTGCTAAACCTGTACCACAAGAGTCAAAGCTCCTCTGTTAAATCTGTCAGGGTTTTTACAAGCAGTAGGGTTTCCAGACAAAGAGTTGTTTCATCTGTCTATGACACATCCGGGTTTGTACTGTGTATCTGTGATGCCTAGGTACAAGCCTAACAGGAATTGGAATGTCCTATTAGGACAGCCTGTTCTTGAAGCTTTGAAATCCTCAAGGCTTCTGGCCCTTCTGCTAATAGCACCACAGCTGTGTCCTGGTAGGGTATGTGGAGAATTGTTAGGACTTGCTTATTTTAACCTTTCAGTATTAAATGGCCATAATTCCCATTCAGCAGCCACTGTCTGCCTTTGACTTTCTCCCGTGCTCATTGAGTAGAGCTCAATAAGGCAAACATTTCCTGTTCTAAAATCTCATGTACTGTAAGTGATGATACTAGACAGTTGTCATGTAACATCTCAGAGTGCTGCTGTGCTGGCTCATGTAGTAGATCTAGTATGATTTTTAATTAGCTTATTATTAATAGTGTTTAATTACTGCTAGATTTTGGAGCTTATATACCATTTCCACAAGATTTCCACATTCAAAAATGCCAGATATTAATGCAACTTTAATTAAGTTTGTGATACTATATATCACTGTTTTAGCAAGATTTTAATGCTTAGCTACTGAAGAGGTTAGAATCTCTTAAGGTCTTAGTAAGAAAAATAAGGAATAAGTTGATTATCAACCTAGTCCTTTACAACAGCTTGTGTATTTTAATTAAAAATCTCTAGAAATGGAATTTAGGTTACTTTCATTACAAGGAAGAGATCTGGGTTGTACTAGTATTGTCGTGAGTTCACGGGCTATGTTAACAAAAGAGTAAATACAAAAATTTGTCCCCCAGATAGCTGTCACAGTAGTGAAGAAAAACATATGTTTGAAATCTACTCATACATTGAACGTAGTAGAACATTATGCATTTATTTTATGTTCTGGTCAGTCTTGGATTACCATTACCTCTCTTTTTATTTCTGGCATGTTTTTGTGTTGTTCTGTTTCCTTTTCTTTTCTACTGCATTCAAGAAGTTACGCTAGGCACTATAAAACATTGCCACCCAAGATGCCTTTACTAGAAAATGGTACTCATTGGAACCTATACAGGTAAGAAGTGTTTAGAGTCCCCTTTCAGTAGTTAGTCCCTTAAAAAGAAAAATTTAAAAAAAAAAAAGTTTTGCCTTGTTAAACAGAAAAATAGAAATATTTCATGCATCTCTATAGCTGGGTAAGGGATATAATTCTAATGACCTCATATAACTGTTTAAATTAACCCCTACATTACAAATAAAACCCAATCCAAAACACTTTGTATTAGGTAGAGTTGTCTTCACTGTTAGAATTATATGTTGCATGGTTTTGTTACATTATTTTGTTTATGTATAAGATTTTATTTACATGTCAAATTTATTTTCATTTTGTTCAAATAACTTTAATTTGCAAAGCTCAACTCTTCCTGCATGTGCTAAGACCAAATCCGTGATTAGACAGGATATTTCACTCCTTCGTGATTGCCTTAATTCACGAATACTGAAATTCGGAGATGATCTGCTGGTTAGGTAAGAAACTGAGGATTGATGCCCCCTCCTGTTTGGTATCTAATATAAATTTGCAGAATAAATGAGCTTCACTGAAAAGCAATTTCACATAATATATAGTGTATCACATCCTTTTGTGTTGGCTTAATGTTTACTGCTGTTAATAAGGATTTAAATTTATTGTTTGATAATTCTCATTCCACTTTCTTACAAGTGGCTGTTGCTCTGTCTCATTCAGTTTTAAACATTTCAACATTCTTGGCAAAAGATTTCTAGCAGTCTTTTGTTTGCTTTTATTTTCTAAACAAAACTTGGCACCGTCATCCAGTCAGCTCTTTTATGTTTTCCTTAATTAAATCATTATGATTCTACATTTTCTGTAAAGGTAGCATTATTTTATGAGTTAATATCTAACATTGTATTCCTTTCTTTGTTTTCTTTTTCTTTCTCTTCTACCATTGGATGCAATGCACTGGCACTAGTGAACTACAGCCCTCCCTTGACAGGGCTAGGAGTGCTAGTACCAACTGCTTGAGACCAGATACTAGTTTGCATTCACCAGAACGAGAAAGGTATAAAAAAAACCCTTATGAATTTATTGTCATCTGTGCTGGTGATTTTTATCAGTTTTGTTTTCCTTCATATAAGTACTCCACATTCTTGTACATTCATGTCTGGTTTGGTATTTGTGGGCATTTTTGCTCCTATATTCATGTATGTCATGTAAGCTGTGTGTTGCAGTTTATAAATGCTTCTGGCTTCTTTCCTTGTTTTATTTCAAGCTGATGTCACTGTTTACAAAAGTCCTCAGTATGCTGATAATAGCATTGCAGTGTTAAGTATTTTGCCAAAGTACCACTTGGTTGTTGATCTTCATCATCATTTGCTAAAAAGTATTATGTTTGTTTCTTGCCTGTTCTGTGGAATGCTAATAAGGCGGTGACATAATTCATAAATTATGACAAAATTCTCATCTTTCAAACCAGAACTGTCGTTTGCATAGCCATGTATTCTCTGCAAATCAGCCAAACTTCATTGCTTTCTCAATCTAATCTGCTGCATCTGCTCTTGCAGTTACAAGGCATTTCACTGCATTTTTTTTCACTCTGTGACATTATGTTAAGGCTCACCTAAGTTGTAAGAAGATAGGTTTGCAATTTGAATGAAGTGTTGTTGTGTTACATACATCATGCAGGCATTTTATGTTTGCTCTCTGAATTTTTAATATCACAACATATTGGTTCAAATGCACCAAATACTGCTGGTGTATTTGGTATATTTGGATTGTTCCACAAGGGAATTTTTCATCACCACCTGACGAGTTTTTGGCTTAGAACTACACCATTTTAGATTGAAATTTTTAGCTTCACTAAAGGCAATTATAGGCTTCCATTGAGTGAGAATATGGTGGAATTACAATATCATCTATGAAATGTATATTTAACTACAGCAGCAAAGTTGCTTTGTCAGTCAACTCAGAGTGTTAAAACAATTGCATCATTTTCATTATGAGAGGACCAATGAAGAAAGGCAATCAGACCATACTTTACCCTTTGAGATGAGGTTTTTTCTAAGATTTTTGTGAAATTTCCCTTTTTCCCCTTCCCTCCTCCTCACTTCCCACTGATCATTGATTGGAACTTTACTTTGCTCAAATCATGTCCTTGTTGCAGAGGAGTGACTAATGTTCTGCTAAGAGATCTCAGATGGATCGATGCTTTTGAAAATTGAGTAAAGATAACACAGATAATATATATTAAAAAAAAAAGTATGATAGGAATAAGGCCACCATAAAATGCAGGATATAATTCTACATTAAAAAAAAAAAAAAAAAAAAGAAAAATGAAAGAAAGATGAAAGTAGCATCGTATTAATTAGAGAATCACAGAATCGTAGAACAGTTTGGTTTGAAAGGGGCCTTCAAGATCATGAAGTTCCAACCCCCCTGCCACAGGCAGGGATACCTTCCACTAGACTACGTTGCTCCAAGCCCTGTGCAACCTGAAGTTGACCACTTCCAGGGTTGTGGCATAATAACTAAGTGTGCAGATATATACAGCTGTGTTCATCTATAAGCAGCTATCTAATATAATAATGTAGGGGCATGAACAGTATGTTTTGTGCTTTTATTTCAAGATGCCACCCATCAAATTGAATATTCAATGAAACAGTAACCAGCAATTGTAAAAAATCTAGTTAAAATATGATACACAAAACCACACCTGTCACTGGTGTTATCTAGTTCTATTATGTCTTTACAATTCATGTCCAGCAACCTCTGTCCAATAATTACTACACAGAATCTGCAGCATTTTTCATGAGCTCCTCGTAAAGCAAATGTTTAGTCTGTGTACATGGCCTCTACTGCTGCTAAAGGTGGTTTTGCCAATAGTCTGTGGGCTTGATCCATAAAAATTGTCCATCAGTATGAAACTTTGACTTCTTTGCTTTTAGAAGTCCTAAATAGGTGCCTTTCTCTTGGGATCCTTCATGGGGGTGCAGAAAAGCTCTTTTTAGGAAATTAATATTCAAATTTTTCATGATGGTTTTGTTGAAAGCAGTAAGATCTGTGTGGTTCTGACAGAGAATTTAGGACATGCATATCTCTTTTATTTCTGGTATAGATTTTGTTTTTCCAATATAGCCCAATTGTTGAAGGAAGATGTTATATTTAATGTATAAAACCCATCAAGTTAATATTTTTGTTTTGGAGAAGCTAATTTTAGATGATTTAATTCTCTACTGTTGAGCATATCTGCTTACACTTTAACATGAGGTTAGTGGTCGGTTGCTTGTATTGATAGAGGAATCTTAGTTTGAAGAATGCAAGATTAAGTTAAAGGTATGTAGAAAGCACTTTGCTTCTGTGCTGGACAAAATGAGAATAGGGGACCTAAAATGCAGTAAGACAGGTTCATCTTAAAATGGTAGGAAAGCTTTTTTTGAAAGCAAGTGTAATGGAACACTGTACCATAAAATACGAAAAAGGATGTCTTGACTACATTACTGGAAAGTATGAAGATACTAAATAAACATCCATCAGGTGTAGAGTTGGTCCTGCTTGTAGCAGAAAAACATGGTATGGTTTATCACCAATGGAAAATTATTTCTACTTATTCCCCCAGATGTTTTGTATCAGAGGGTATGAATTAGATTGTACTTGAGATCAAAAGTTAAAATGGTCCACTTGAGGGGTTTGTTTTGGTTTTTTTGGGGTTTTTTAACAAAATAGTATGGCCGTGTGTAACTGTTGGACAGTAGAGCTGTATTTCTCTGTGTCAGTGATTTGTTGGAAATGGTTTCGATCCTTAAACTCTGTACAACATCAGTCATGTCATTTAGAATGGTCAGAGTAATTACTGGTTTTTAAGATGCTGCTTTGGCAGTAAAAGTCGTGTCAGCCCACATACACCAGCAAAAAAATTACTTTCAATGGTATATATGAATGCAGCATATATGTCTTGTTAGTTGCACGAAAACAAATATAAAACAATAATAACAAAAAAGACATTCCTTTTCTTCTGCTATAAGCTTCATCATTTGAGCAAGAAAAGTTCCATATAACTTGACTGGCAAACTGACCTTGCCTTGGCACAGGCCTGCTGAAGATTTTTTTGGTAAATGGAATAGTTTGTTACAGAACTTAATCCTTCATATATTTCTCTGTGGCACAGTATACACTAGGATACTCAGAAACATCCAGCCTCTACTAATACATCTGTGCATTTGCACCGTGCCTGCCTCATCCTTCCTGCACCCATTTATTCCAAACTGTTGTTTTCAAAATGTTTGTGGTGTTGAAGGTCCTGTGGTGATCTGCAAAGCATATGTTAGCTTATAACATAGTCATAAATGTTCTCTAATGCCATTGAAAATGTTTTTGCAGCTACTACTTCCTTTTGTATGATTTTTTTTTAGTTGTCCTTTTCAATCTGTTGGCTTTTTTTTTCCCTTGTAAATTGGGTTCCATTTCTTTGAGAAAAAAATTGGTTTGCAATACCCAGCCTTCAGTCAGGAAAGCAAGAAGGCATGAGATTCAAGTGCAATATCTGAACTGATTCAGCAATAGTTTCTCAGCATAACAGCATCTTCTGCAGACTGATCTAAGATTGCAGCCAGTGGTAGTTACTTAATAATATGTTATGTGGCTTTTATCTTCCCTCTAAGTTTCTTATGTTGCAAACAATTATCGTGTGTATTATAAGTTAGCACAAGAGCAGTTGTATAGGTTGGTACTGCTTGTATGCTTTGGTCCTGAGAGATTGGTTAATGGAGATCTGAGCAAATAAAACTGAGAAGCGCAGCCCAGAGATTAGTACATGTACAACAGGTTCAGCATATCTGCAAAATACAGCCCTGCGGCTGTATTTGGTCTGTGGTGCTTCACTGCACTAGGCAGCAAAACATTTCGAAGATCTTCAGGATGTTCGCTATCAGCTGGTCATTACCACCTAAACAAGGTACAAAGATGAACAGTTACCTGCTACCTACTCATAAATAGATAACAGAGAAGTTGGAGCTGTCACTTGATCCAGTTAAGCCCTATCCTGATTTCAGGTTGATTTTCCTAAGCTTTTTTAGTAAGTCTGAAGTACTAGGTGCTTCTATTGCATGCCTTTAACAGTTGTGTTGAATATCACCATTTACATTTAAAATAATGTAAAGTATAAAATAACTGTTTGCATTAATATGCAACGTGTTTCCAGTTCTCTCAACCAAGGAATAGGTTATTGCATGTTTGTCTGCATTGTACTATGGCTCATGATCATTCAACATTCAGTGGAAGAGAGCATGTTCTTGAAGTTCATACTGCATGACCTACTTAATTCTGTCAAACGCTGTTCAATATTTGTAGGGGACATCAGCATATTAAGGGCTTTGACTGAGTGCACTGATGCATTAACATTTTCTTTATCTCTTGCTTTGGAGAGAAAAAAACCCAAAACTACTAGCAACTTATTTGCTCATGAAACTTTTGAAAGATCTGCCTTACTGCTCAAGTGGTGCTAACCGTGAAACCTTTGTTATTTGCATGTTCCATAAATCAAACCCTTTTCCTTATTACATGGACTGGAAGGATGCCTCAGAAAGTGAAATACTGGATAGTCATGCAAAGTTTATGTAAACATTTAGCTGTTCGTAAATTAATCAGTATATTTTGATTTTGTAAGTTGTTGTACGTACACTTGTACTATTACAACTATATAACACCCCAACAAAATAAGCAACACTGTCTATAGGTATAGCATATATCATTCTAAATTAAATGAGCTTTTTCAATAAAAAGAAATCATGTAAGACACCAATTTTCATTCACAGTTCAGGTCCTTTTTGTTTAATTATAATAATCTGCTGGCATGTACTGCAGTGATACAGAGAAATGAACAGAAGAGGAAGCTCATTACATACACTTTCAATATATACTTTTAAACTAAAAAAAATAAATTACCTCAGTACTTCTCCACAAATGTGTGTAGTCTGGTTGTAGCTGATTAATTTACGTGTACTCTCATTGCATTCCAGAAAAGGGTCACTTTGTGCCTCAGAATTTTTCTCATAGTTCATAGGCCTACATTTTTACTGAGAATGCATTTTTCAGTACAGAGAGCTAGGAGACACAGGTTTAATAAAATACCAGCCAGTAGCTGACAGAGAATGACTAGCATATGGCCTTTGAAAAGCTCTTGTGGTTTGGAATTATGGTTTTCTGTTTGAATGACAGGCTTTTATATAGTCTAGCATTTGAGAACATTTGAAAACTTAATGGCACACTCTGTAAAAGGTTTTTATCAGTCTAAATTCTGCACCTTTGGGCATTCATTCTCTGTTTCAGTTGTAATGGTTCTGCAGTAAGCAGCCATAAGAATCCCCCATACTTGGGGATTAGAAAACTGCTAGAAAAAAATAATTAAATAACACACTTTCATTACTTTTTGGGGTATTTTTCCAGTCCCAAATCCCATTTATTTAATTTTATCACAAACTAAATATCCTATTTTTTTCCTGTTTTATTGAACGGGCAAACAGGGGTAGATGGTCCCCCTCCCTAGAGAGGAGACGACCTACTAGTCCCAGGATTCATATCCAGCATGCATCTCCGGAGGATGACAGGTACCAGTCAACTCCTCCCAATTGAAAAGTGATTTACTGCATCTTGCACTCTCAGAAGAGTATACTGAAATTTAAAAAGTATGCGTATAAGTAGAGAGAGACTTGCAACCTCCAGAAGCCCAAAATAAAACAGCAGCTTAGATATCATCTCTGCATTTTGTTAAACTGTTATAAAGCACCTGGGAATTACTGTCTTTCCAAGTTTTCTGTTTGCCTGAATGGTCACAAGCCATGAAGTAAGATGTCTAATACAAGAGAACATTGTCCGTGTTAATGTTCTTTAGTCTGCTTCTGTAAATGTTGGTGGTGGTCTCACTGTGGTGCTTTATAATATGTTAAATATTTGTTGTAGAGCCTATTCTTGTCTAGGTGTTTAATTTCATTTTTATTGGTTTGTTTTCCTTTTTTTAATAAACTGTTCTTATGGGGGAAAAGAAAACACCCACAAACTGTTATGTTGGAAGTCTTGGTAACACTTGCTAGTTGATGTATGTAAAAATTGGCACTGTTTGTAAATTCTATCCAAATCAGGATGGTCTCCATGGGGCAAATTTTCCTAACAAGGTAGGTTTTGGTTAAAAATACCAGGGCCTTAAATCAGTTTTCATTCTGAATACCACCAGAGATTATTAGAAGGACCTTCGATTTTTTCTTGTAATGAAGATTCTACTCAAATCAGGTTTAGTATTTCATTGCTTTGGCAATAGTAATTTTTGGGTTGGTTTTTTTGTTGTTGTTGTTGGTTGGTTGTTTTTTTGTTTGTTTTTTTTGTTTTCCAGATAGATCCATGGGTTTTTTAAAGTAAACATTATAATTTCTATTAAATGCAATTCAAGGTTTTTCCTTCAAATTCTTTGTGTTACAGTAAATGACAGGATACAGATGGCTCATGTAAATAATCCATATATGTGTAAACTCTTAGGAAGTTGCACTTTAAAACTGAAACACTGGTACATGGATAAAACTCAGTCACTATAGTACTAGTGCTTACCTTCTGCTAATGTCTATCCACAGTACTTATATTTGTACTGTAATTTGTCTTGTTTTTATTATATTTGTATTTATATTTGCTTGATACTGGATATATTCAGCTAATGCAATGTGGGAAGCGTGCAGTTGTGTTTAGATAGCATTTCTTATTTTTATCAGAGTAAGACAGCATTATAAATTATAAAATTTAATTTGTGAAACATTATTTCATTATTATCACCACTTACAGATCCTGCATATCTGGAAATTTTGCCAGCACATCCCTTTTGTGGGACAGCTAGTAATAGTTTAAAATGTCTTTTAAGAATTTGTAAGTAATTTCACTTCCCAGTTTTTTATGTTGATAGAAAGACTAACTTTAACTTCAGTGGATCAGACTTGATAAAATCTTGTCACTGCAGTGATTAGAATTAAATCATAATCATATCATATATCAGTGAAATAAGATGTTCGTCTAAATACTGCTACTCAATGCAGAATTGTAAGCTTTTTAATGTCACCTGAAGTTTTGTGGAGAAAGACTGAAATTATCTAATACCTGTTAGCAAATGTATTGCAGTAAAGAATCTGTAAGATATAGAAACTGTTATGGGAAAGATACTGAGTTAGAGAAAAAGCCTAATTTTCTTAGTGAAATCAGTGCCTTCTTGTGCTTGAAGGTCTTGCAGGTAATTTGGTCACCAAATCCCAGTGATGCAGTCAGTGATGAACATAGAATGATTTTAGGCTAACTTCAATCTTGATTACTGGTTGCAGCCTTCCAGTTCCAGGAAATTTCTCCCAGATTAAGAGAAGTGTTTGAAGGATGCTGGGCTTTTTACGTTGTATGTCCAATACAAAATAATAGCCCACCTTGTCTGTAGAGCTGCTTTACCTTTGTTTTCTGCTCTTTGACTTTACATTCATTCTGATTATTTCCTATAGCTTTGGCAGTTGGCTAACACCACTCAGTTCTTTAATTTGCATTTTTTTTATGATATACTTGTATCAATTTGACAGCTGATGCAATAGGTGTTGGAATGGGTGTCTGATGGGTCAGCAGTGGTAACTAGCTACTGCTGTCACTGCTTTTAAATAGTATATTCACAGATAAGTTGACTTTGACATATGCCATCTTACTCTTCATATGAGTATATTCCAGATTTATCTTACAAATTGGCCCAAATTTGATACAATCACAAAAATCTGTTTCCAGATACATTTCTTAAGTATATGACATGCATTTTTTTTAGTCTTGATAATTTAAATTCAGTTTTTGCAACATTGCATATGTTTATAATAAGTAATAAACATAAATTTTAGTATATGTCTTGGCAGGCTTGCTGTTATTCTGGAATCTGTTCATTTGCCATATCAGAAAATTGACTCCTTGATGTACCTTGAGAAGTTGAAGACATGGGATATATATTATTTCAGTGTTAAGAATTAACAAGTATTTGGTTATTATCATGGATTTCTTCAAGACATTTTAAAAATTAGGTTTTTATTTGAATTTTATAGCTTAATTGCTGGGAGGTTGGTTGGTTGGTTTGTTTTCTATATTAAAAATTAGAATTTTGCTCTGTCCAAAGCAAAAGACTTCCTGGTAATGAGAAAGCTGTGAAATTGTGAATTATAAATGATAAAACCAAGGAGAATGAAAATTGAACATTTAATGGTAGGTAGAAATTTTACTTAGACTGCTCATTCGGAGAAAATTGTATATAGTTTCAGCATATAACCAAGACTAGATGGAATAAGCCTTTTGAAAAATTAAGTCTCGTATAGTTTCAGTTAGGAGAAGTGGCCTTTGGCTATTCTTTGCATGCATCTGTAAAGATACTTGTCCAAGAGTCATCCTGAAGCCAGCTGTAGAATAAACACCCTTCTGGTACGTTCATGAAGAGAACTCGAGGTTTGCTCTGCACTGCCAGCGTCAGACTGATTTGGCCTGGATGATCCTTTCCCATCTTTCCAGCAACATTCTGTGACTTGATCAGGAAGGCAGTTTTGCAAGACAAGAATTGAAGTTCTAGGAATCAGTGTGAGGAGCTACCAAACCTTCAGAGTAGTTGTGACCTCCAGCTCACATGCCATGTAGATCCAGCCTTTCTGAAATCTTCAGGAAAACTTAGGGGGTATCAAACATTATATTCCTGATGGCTTTAAGGCTACATAAATGAACAAACCTACTGCAAAACACCAAGCTGAGTCGGTTATTCTAATTTGCTTTTGGATTTTTCGTGATGATTACTGGTGTAGACCAGCTGGCAATAGAATATGATGTCTTCATCAAAATATATGAAATTGTATTTTCAGGAGAATTTCACAAAATAGTGACAAAATATGCATTTTTCAAATTCCTAAGGGAAGATGTTCTTTATAGGTTTATATATTAATCTGATTAATAATATTCTAGATTAATTCTCCAGAAGGATAACGGCAACTATTAAGCCACAGTGCTGCCATTCAGCATGTAGAGTATAAAGGTTTTCTAAAATATTGTTGTGGCTTTCATTCTTTATTTTATTGCATCTTAGGTTGTTGATATTATGTCTAAAACAATTTAACATTTTATTGAAGTGTATGGATTAATTCAGTGGAAGGGGAAATGACAAATATAGCCTTTCTCAGCAGATAGTGCTTTAATGCTTTTGGTTTATATATTTGACTGCATGTCTCCATCTTCACTGCATGTGACCATCTCTCTGTTTCTGCTCATTCTGTCCAAATACACATCCATGTTTCCAAATTTTGTGAAGAACAAGGACGTTGGAGTCTTGCATTCCAAAACAGGACAGTGTAGACCACCTAAGTGCTAAACCTGGAGCAGCACAGAGGTATCCTTATTTACTCAAATCATAGTTTCAAGTAAATGAGGTATTGGTTATGGTATATTCTTCATATGCTCTGCATAATACTTTCCCACATTTAGGGTTTTTTCTCTTTTTATGTATAAGTACGTATATGCATGTATTGTTCATAGGTAATATTTAATCCCCTACAAATTACATTTAAGAGATAAATTTGAGTATGAAATGAGTGTTCTAATCCCTAGTGCACTCTTCATACGTTGTATACGGGCATGAAAAGATGCCTACTTGTAAATACGTACATGCCAATGCCTGCTGTGTGTTCAAGCTAAGCTAGGACTGTGGGTGCTTTAGCAGCCTGTTGAGCTATACTGAATTGTGTACAGCATCCTCTCAGGAAGAGGAAGGAAATAGAAAGGAAATTGTGATTATAAACATATTTCTAATGTGTGCTGCTCACAAGGACAGCACAGAGAGCAGAGAAATAAGTATATTCTCCCTAGTGCTTTGTCACTTTTCATAGGAAAGCATTTCCTACTGTCACCTTTTCCATCCTACACAGAATCATAAAATGGTTTGGGTTGGAAGGAACCTTAAAGATCATTTAGTTCCAACCCCCTGCCATGGGAAGTTGCTACTTGACCAGAGCGCTCAAAGCTCCATCCAACCTGACCTTGGGTGACTACGACAAAGAGTAGCCACTATGTGATCTTTTTCTCCATTGCACATATCATAGTCTAAGCAAGAGACATAAGGAGTAAAATGAAAATAAGTCTTATAACAGACCAAATAAAAAAAATAAGTTTTTGAGTAAAAAATTAAGGTTTTGAGTAAAGCTGCAGCATTTGTTATGTGTTTCCCTGTGGGTAAAGAAAAAAATTAAAAAGTGATGAGCATCTACAAAAAAATAGACTGGGGACAAAGAGGATTTTCAGTTTTAATCTGAGATTTTTTTTTTTTTTTGGGGGGGGATGGGTAAGAAAAATAAATTATTTTAAAACCCAGAAAGCATCAGGTGATGACCTGTGCTCATGGAAAAGCATTTTGTATTTTGCTGCAGTATTGTCTTTGTTGCGGAGCATACTGCATCACAATATAATGCTTATCAAATATTGCAGTGTGTACAAATTATGAAAATCCACTGTAATTATATTCTTCGGATATAATTTGGTGTTGAAACTGTTCGGCTTTCTTCCAGTTCAGACACTGGATTGCTCTTTATAACCACAAAGGTTTAAAAGGATTATTTTTTTTTAATATTATTTGTATTTATTTGTCCCAAAGTAATTATTTTTTGCTTAATATGTGACATTGATTATATCATGGCAAGTTCCTATACATGTTTCTTGCACCAGTGTAAGATGCAAGTAAGGGTATGTCAACATTTCTGGTCTATCAATGAATAATAGTAACTCCCTGGTTTTGAACACTCTTGAAATACTTTATGCACTTTTTATTCCAAGAAAATAATATATATTGATTTTTATCAGAGGTTTAAATTGTAAATCCTAATTTGTAACTGCTCACATTAATATGGATAGTAAAGACAATTTTGGAAAGCACAAGACTTGCAGAGCTTTTTATACTGTATTTATAGTCCTCGGTCATAATGGTGAAATATGCTTTAGCTTTGTTTTTACATTTATTGAATCATGTTACTGTTCATTGTTCTTATTTACTGTCAATGTAAATGCTTAGATTTTCAGGACTAACTAGTGCCTCACTATCCAAATGTCAAATTAATTCTATAAAAGATACATGTGGGAAAAGAATGAAGGAATGAAATAAACTTCTAACTTATACTGACTAGAAAAAACAGTTTGTTTAAACTGTTTCTAATAGAACTCTAACAAGTTTTAATACAATGAGATTTTTGGAAAGCCGGGTTTTTATTAAACAGTGACATCATTATTTAAATCTGATATGACGCAATATTCATTTTGGTTTTGAAATTGAGATTTAAAAGGAATTTTTAAATTTTATGTTTGAATAGTATTTTCTGGTCTGTCCTTCAACATTTTTTTTCCTGCTGTCTACTCTGCATTTGTTTTTCATGCTGTTAAGAGATGACTAAAAGGCCTATGAGGGGATATTGTTTCTAATCAAATACAGACCGCAAAGTGACAACTAACTGCAGATTCAGCCAGGATTAATGTTATCTCCCTTGTTTTGTTACCTCATAACTTTCACACTATTAGTCTCGGTCAAACCTAATCAGTTCAATGTTTCTTAAGCCTCTACTTCAACAGCCTGTTCATGACAATAGTTGTCATTTTTTCATCTGTCACCCATTTCTGTTACTAACTTTATAATGCATTAATGAATAATCTTCATATTTCTGTATTCTTTTTCTTCTTTGTTTATTTCTTTTCTGACATGTCATTTCACAGGCAGTCCAGGAAAGTGGAAAGATATAGCAGCCAAAAACAAACTAGGAAAGGCTCTGCGGCTGAAACAGAAAGGTAGGATTGCTGGTCAATGAGTAAACATCTCTTGTAATCAATATCTGATTCCAGTTTTTGGAATATGCCTCCAATATGACTTTTAAAGTAGAATGTCTGCTGCAAAAGCTACATTGTTGTAATTTACAGTATTACTATATTATTATCCATATTATTATCACTGCTTACTGTGTTGCATACATACAGAATTTTTTCCGGCATTCTCCGTCATTGCAGATGAACTCAGTGTTAAAAACTAGCAATTAATCCATTTTATGAGCCAAAATCTGAGACCCATTGCCACTACCTTGATCTCTGTAAGATGAAATTTGGAAATTTACAGTGTATTTCATTAGTATGGGACTAAACATTTTCTGTTCTTTACCTCTGAGCTTTATTCAAATAAATCTTATCTATTTTACAATAACTTTGAGTGTAAGTAAAAATATATTAACAGATTATAATTCAAGATGTCTCTGATCAGATTAATTTCACTCCATAATACAAAATTTTAGGTTACACATTTAAATATTTGTAGAGTTAATATAAACACTGGGACTTTAACCTTTGCATTTATTGAATTTTCGTGTATTTGTATTATCATTGTAGCGTTTAGCTTTGATGCTACAGTAGTATAAGGTTATGTATTCAAAGTCTTAAGAAAAAGAGAAAAAAATAAATATACATATTAAATCCTAAGTACATCTAGTTAAGTTTTTAAGGTTGAATAAAAGCAGTGAGGAGGGGTGAGATCCTGCCTTTGTCAGAAACAGATTTCTGCTACCTTGTTTAGCAGAGGAGGAATGTACATCACTTTATATTGTGAGGGTTGAAAAACTTCCATAAACAACACAGACACATTTTTATGTTCAATGAGAATGTGCATTATGTAGCAAAACATCAGAGCTTTTATTTTATTTTACTGTGTTCTTAATCCAAAAGCAATGGTTACATTTTTCTTGGTTTTGATGATTCATCACAATAGCCCAGCTGCTTTTTCAGTTTAGACCAGAAAAATTGCTTAAATGATGGCTGAAATCCTTGCTGTGTTTAAACCAGGGAGAGTTTTGTCATTGAGATCACTTGAGCCATTTTTTTCCCTGTTTTTTGTTTGTTTGTTTTTTCTAACTTCTGAAGAGTAAGGGGAGCCCCTGGGACTGTGATCCAAGGGGCTCACAGTTTTTGATAACCATTCAGCAGTGAACCCAGAGCAACAAGACCATAGGGAAACCTGAGTTGTGCCTTTTGGTTTTACATCTCCATGGCACATGGTGTAGGTTTCTATTTCCATAAATGTTTCACTGCTATTAGATGTGAGGCACATGTCTAAATAAGTCTGAGTGCTGTAGTTTAGTATTTCATCATAGATGCAGTGCTGTACTAGTGCCAGAAAGTTTTGGTAATAGCACAGGCAATTAATTTTCTTGTCAAATGGCAAATATAACTCCAGACTATTTCTTCATCAAATACCCAATTCTGTCTTAGATTTGGTCTTTATTTTGTCACATGTTATGATACATAGAGTCTTCAACTTTACTTACTTCATTTTACATAGGACCCCGTACGAGGGGTGTGCTGGATTGGCAATGCTCTTTTATTCTTAGTTTTTCTTTACAGTTCCATAAGTGACAGCATGTTTTATTTAGGACGTGCCACTCAGGCATCAGTGTGAAGAGAAAGAATTTGAGTTTTCTTGTGTGCAGGCAGAGCTGGAACCTCCAGAATTCCCCTGTAGACTCTTGCCAATTGAATTAAATAGGTTTGCTGCTTGCAGTGTTACCTTCCTCTGTAAGAAACCAGGAGATGAGATACACATGTATGTGTTCGTTGCAGTCTCATTGCAGACCAGGTATCATTTCTCTCCCAAATTCCTCTTATCTCCATACTTCTTATCTCACTTAAGCCTCATTTCCTCAGTTGTACACTAGCTTTTGTCTCACATACTTTTCTTTTTTGTCTCATCCTTCTGATCAGCCATTTGCAGACTTCTTCCTTTCAACAACTGATCTTTCTCCTAGGCCACCAAGTCCTTAATTCCATTGTAGTTTTTCTCCAGTTCCCTCTGAGTTCTATTTTCATTTGCACCCCAAGCAGCATATTTGTCTCAGTATAATCCAGCTAATGTACATCTTAAGCTGGTTTACCTTCCTTTTAGTTAAGCAGATCCTCTGTCATTCTCTCATGGAGAGGGACAGGTCTGTAAAAAGGGTATTAATGAAAGAGCAAGAGGTTTCTGAGTCTCAGGAAAAATGTCCATTTTGTAATGGCAGGAAAAGCTCTCCTAGTGCTCTCAGATAAATTCTAGGATATTTAGCCTTTTAAATGAGAAAAATCAGAGCTGAGAACATGACACTGTTAGATTGGAGCGTTCATTCATAGCAAAAGCAAGCAAGCACCTTATGGCCTATAGCTGTATCCATATTTACCTTATGGATGTTACGATGTTTAAATATCTGATAAAACACATACTTAAAAGCTGGTTGTATGCAATAGTTGGCATGGATTACTTTTACAGTCAGCATGGAAAAAGAGGAATTTCAGAGCAGGGGAATTTCAGAAGCAGGGGAATCAGTTTCTGCAAGAACATTACAGTTATCACCAAGGCAAGCCAGGAGTTAAGCTAGGTAAGTGTTAAGGTTTAAGAGAAAGAAGATGGCAAGGGCAACAGCATCTTTGTTTTGTTGCATTGTGACTGCACTTTCACATAAACTGTTACTGATGAAATGGCTTTGAAACTGAACCTGTTTATTATCCTTGGTAGGTAAACACATATTCTCTCTTATATACTTTGGTTTTTTAGGGTGACTTTTCAGTGTATGCTAGTCATATCATCTAGACAGTCCCTTGGTTACTTTGACTGTATCGTGTGGGAAAGCAGTGCTGGGTGTGTGAAGAGAGACTTCATAAGTCTGCAGAAATTAAAACAAGCAAACAAAACCCCAGTGAAATATCATGTGAAATTGAAATTTCTAAAATAACAGCAGTTGTAGTAGTAGCATTTACAAAATACTGCACTGTTAGAATACTTTGTCACTCTTCAAACTTGGAATTTTTCAGGTTATCATGTACTTGCAGTGTATACAATTATTAAACTACTAATAATTATGATTAATTATACTATCACAATCATTTTACTGCATATTTTAATTACATTTTCATTAGAATTAGAACTGTTTTTATGGTTTAGGACTCACAGCAGAAAGATACATAAATAGATCCCTTATTTCAAACTCAAGGGAATTACATATGTGCTTGCATATTGTCCTTTTGTTGGACAGTTAATTGAAATCCAGTTAATATTTTTCACAAAGATACAACGTATGCTTCAGATACAGAAATGCTGTGTGGTAAATATTCATAGCCCACTCTGTGTTAGTACTTATGTCATATGTGTTGTTAGCCTGTGTTTGTTGTGTTTAAGATGCAGCTAGAGTTTTTGGCCAGCTCTCCACTATATGCAATGCAGTTCAACAGTTCCATGATTAGGGTCGAGTATCTGCAGTGGTGAGTGTTCTGCAGTTCATAATGTTGAAAATGGATTTGCATTCAGAATTAAAAAGTTTGATCTGAAGTGTCAACCCTGGTCCTGCAGCCAGGATTTGCAATGTTCTTGGATGGAGGGGGGCATGGGAAGATGTGCCTGGAGCTAACAACTGAACAGTTTCTTTTTGGCCCTAATGTTTTAGGGGTCTGCTACCATGTGTTTCTAGAAGGGGACTTCCAACCCCACGAACAACTGAACATCCAGTCATTAGGGGAAAACATCACACTCGCTCAAGGTCGAGTGAGCACTCTAGTGTCAGACCCTTATGCTCTGTACATCACCTAGCGCCCGGAGGGTCGGCGCCACCTTCTCCTCTTCTGACAAGGTTGCTATTACATGTACAGCACAGCTTTCATGTTCTGCCTCCCAGGTGTCAGTGTGGTGTTGTACTTTCCTCAGCATACATAGCGCATTCATTCGTTCTGACACTGTAGATGATCCTCTCTTCATGGTATTTACACTTCTCCCATATCCTATATGCCACCTATCTTCACCATCCAGATGGTACTTCTTGCTGTTGAACTTAAATAGTTATGCAATGTAACAGTAAAAAACTGGCTGTGTTTCGTCCTTCCATTGTTGTGTTTTGTTCTGTATCCATACAAAATATATCAAAGTATTTTTATTGAACAGAGTGCAGGAAATGACATGGTGTCCACACAGCTAGCTCTGATCTTACAGGCTAAGAGAAACTCAGTTCATCACCACAGTGTGAAAGCCAGCAGCATTTTGCACTTGCACAAATGTGTTACTTAAAATTTCAAATTATCTACTTGCAACGTTAATGTAGTAGATGAACACTGCTTACCCACTATAGTGAGTGTGATATTACTGTGACTGGCAAGGACATCTAATAGTAAGCTCTCTCTCTCAGCGATCTGCTTCTTCTCATCTTGCTTTATTTTCTTTAACTTTTCCCCTAGTTACTAGAGGTGTGCCTACTTATTTTAAATGCAAACTTACCAGTGTTCCGAAAGCGTTTGATGTGTTGCACTGAGGTGCTGTATCTATGTATAGGAAATCAAGCAGCCGAGGCGTTCTGCAATACTGCTAGCTAGAATTCAGCCAAAGGGCTTTAGGACATTTACTTAGGTATGAATATTAAAAATCTTGTACATTCTTTGTGCACATACACACATGCACCCTCACTCCCAATGCCAAGGTCTTTTTCCTCCCTTTGAGTTCAGATTAAAAACAGCAGGTTGTCCCATGGCAATAGGTACTTGCTGTCCAGATCTCGGTGGCCTTGGGCAATTATTGCATCAGCACAAAAGGAATGCAAAAGTTAATAAAAAATAGAGGTGGTAATTTGTATTGCCCTGTTCCAGTGCAGGAGAGCATATATAAACTGTGAGTCATAAATGTTTTTAGAAAACTGCTTTTTCTTCAGTGGATTTTTACCAGTACTTTATTAAAAAAAATAGAACAAAAAACAAAAAACAAAACAAAAGCCAACAAACACATCAAAAGGAAGGAAAATATTTCTCCTTATTTGAAGGTAATTAGAGAAATAAAATGTGAGGCCTTATAAGTTAACTAGGTATCTAGAACTGAGGATGTGTATATGGCATACACCAAATGTAGACTTACTCAAACCCATCTTCAATATATGCAACTTAATGTTTGAAATTCCAAATATAAACATTGTCTTATTTCAGGTTATTTTGCTTTTATCTTAATTTCATTTGCAGAATACATCAACAAGGAAGTCCCACGCAGTCTCCTCCTGCAGACACATCCTTCAGCAGTCGCAGGGGAAGACAGCTACCGCAAGTTCCAGTAAGAAGTGGCAGTATAGAGCAAGGTATCAAATAATGAGCTTATAATAACTCAAACTCTTTGCTTTCTTACCTTTCTTTACTTAAAGTCTACTTTCGTAACTATGCGTTCAATGCTATAATCCTACCAATAAAGCAATAGCAGAAAATGGAAACAACTTTGTAGTCCGGGAAATCCAGTAGATCTTGGCCGGTGAATTATTACACATGGTTTGATTGCCTTAATTTTCTAGTACCCTTTTTGTTTGTCTGCTTTAAAATTTCTGTTAGAATTGTGGTGTTTTCCAACACATACCTAGTGTGTATTCAGATAAATCAGGCAAAAATTTTGGCATTTTGTCAGTTTTGCTCATTTTGTGGTTTACATTAATTGTTGTGCATTACTAACATAGATTAATATCATAAATCTGGTTTTCTTCTGGAGTTCATAGTTCAGTGAGTAATGAATGAAAATATTCACCGTAGAAGTGTGAAAACACAAGTCATCAGCTTTTTCTTTCTTAAGAACAAACTGATCCAGCAAAGAGTGCTGCTCTTTTTTGAAAAAGATAATATACACTTAATGGTTGTGGAAGATTTATTATATACTAATATCAAATAAGTATGAATATTGAGGTTTCCTTTTCTAGCAGCACACTGCTAGAGCATGGTAAAGTGAAATGGCACAATGGATAAATATTTACACATTCAGGTTTACTTCTGTGTTTAAAAAGCCTGTTTTATCATTGACTATAAGCAAAAACTGAGATTGCCATGTACTGCAAGAATTTCCTCTATTTTGAAATTAAAGGTATGCGTCTAATGGTGAAATATTGTAGTGCTTTTAGAACTGTTGACAGACCATTTTCTTAAACAAATGATGTTGCTGAACATGACTTTTTTATCATTATAGATTATCCATAAGGGTTTTTTGTATGATGGTTTACATTAACTTGCAATCAGCTTACATTAATTTTATGGCTTTGAGCTGCGATGGCATACTAAACCTTCAACTAACACACATAAAAGTGTATTCTTGTCTTATACATGTGTTTATTCTAAATGATTAATATACTAATTCAAGTGGGTTATATTAATTTTAAACTTTACATTCAAGTCTTCTCATTTTGTAGTGAATCTAGGATGGTCTGGATTATAAAAAAGTTACAAACTACATTTGCAGGTTCTATTTCTGCATAATAGCAAGGGGAGCTCTATAGGGAAATATAATAAGTAATGAATTTCAAATTTCAGTCATGTTTCTTCTGCAGTTTCAGAACATGGTAGAATATAATGATGAACCAGCTTTTAACTTAAGTTGGCTTTCCTTTGAATATTTATCTGTCATCTTTCTGCTGTTCATAATAACTGTTGTGTTAAGAATAAAATACTGGCTTATCTTTAGTTAAAGTCATTGGAAAAAATGGGAGGAAATTAAAAAATGAAAGTTGAGCAGAAGGCTAAAGCTGCTCAAGGTTTAGAAAGTTGTTGATATCGTGAAAACCTGTATAGTAATGCTGTTTCACTGAACTCCTCTTTACAGTTAGTGGTTGATATGTTTGCGTCTTATGTATAAAATGTGCAGATGGGATGCAACGTCTCATTTACTTTGTTGTTACATATCATACTGCCTGTGTCAATATGGCTGCATTATGGCACATGGAATCAAAGGCTAAAGAGATTCCTTCTCAATGTGGTACTTTGGTGTTGTCTAAGTGACTGGCTTGTCCTTTTGAAGGGGAAGTTTTCTGATCTTACCTATGTTTAATACTTTGTTCAAGCTGAGAGTATATTTGCCGAGAAATACATAATTAAGCAGATTTTATAATATATTTTTAGATGGTTTTGTCAATATATTCAGAAATAAGTGACAGTATGCATAAACTTTATACTACTGTAAGAAACTAAATCCTGTCATGACCACAGTATTTGCTCTGATTTACAGTTTCAAATTTTAGTATGAATTTCACCTCTTTAATCCCTATCAAATGAGTATCAGGGTCAAATGGAGTGGCTAGAAACAATCTGACCCTAATATAGGATTGAATCCAAAGCATATTGAGGTCTGTAAAAAATTTCCGTTAACTGTACGTGGAACTGAACCGTGTCCTTAGTGATTTAAGTTCACAGTTACTGTGAATATAGATGATGTCAAAATCTAGTGCAGTATAAAAATGTTATAGAGAGCAATTCAAAATGCATTTTCTTCATTTATAAACAAAGCACATTTTGGTGGTCAGAAGTGACATCCTGTGTTTCAAGGAAATTTTGTATGATATCATTTTGTAAGGTATCGTTTTTATAGTAAAGTACTACTTTTTCTCTATACAAATTCTGTTGCGTCAGGAGGGTTGAATATGCATCCAAATAAATACATCCATGAATCTGTGTCTGGTTTAGAAATAACAGTGATTGCTGCAAAAAGAGTGAGTGTCTGTATATCAAGACTGGGGGGGTTTATTTACTCTTTGTATATTCAGGAGGCAAAGAATCCCTTCAAGTAATTTTATTATTCTTCAAAGCTCACATTGTGGAACAAATGAGAGTTAATGAAGGAGCAAGAGACTGGTAGTAGTTTTCATCTTGAGAAGCAGAGTGATATTTAACTCCTAATCTTTCATCTTTAGCTCTCACTTGTAAATTACAATAGCCACACTAATAAGGCTTTTTGTAGGACTGACATTGCATCTCAGACATTCCATTTTCTCATTGTCAAGTTTAGAACTGAAAAAATGGTTGTCTCTACCAGATGATGTCTTAGTTACTGCTCTGGTTGGCAGTCTGAGGATCATAACAAGTCAACTTGTGAGGAAAATAAGGTAGTTTTTAAAGGTGCATGTCAGTAGACAGACTTTATTAAATAAAAGAAAACAAAACCCCAAATCAACTCATAGAAGGAACTCTTACAGAGAAGACCAAAGTAGTGATCCCTATTCTGTTACAGAATTTGGTTTAGTACCTTGTGAATATGTTCTAAAGAGAATAGCAGCTTTGTCTAGCTTTGGAGTGGGGGAGGGAGGTTTGCCCGTGCGACATTTCTAAGTAAATAATATTTTTAGCAACACCAGTACATGCAGGCTTTTTAAAGTGGTTACAGTTAAGATTGTAGGCTTCTGTAATCTTTAGTCAGTGTGATTTTATTTTAATTCCAGTGATATTCAAAGAAGTCATGGCTGTATTTCTTTCCTTTGCAACCCTGTCAGCAGTATTTCTGAGAGTGTGAGACTTAGTGGGATGTTATTGTATCCAAAGGTCTTGAGATGCTTGGGTATTGAAAGTTATTTTGGTATAGGTGTGTCTGTGTTTATTATCAAAAAGTCACGATTCAGTAGTCATTACCCTAACATACGCTACTTAAAGAAGTGATTTTGGTTTTGGTTTTGTTTTGTTTTAATCAATAATTTTATAAAAGGATATTTTGGCTTAGTTTGTAAAGCAGTGAAACTCTAAGCCCTGGTAAGGTCAATGGCCTGTTCTCAATGTCATCCTGTGCCAAGCTGCAAGAGATTTGCATCAGTGGTTTTTTTCACTTGCATCGTGTTTGAGTGGAACTGTGCAAATCATTCAGAGGGGTGGGGATTCTGCACTGGCATTGTTTTTTCAGTCGTTTAACAACTTTGTTATGTAGTTGCATGGGTTTTAAATGATACTTTTGTATAAAGCATATTTCTATGATCTTTGCTCAGTCTTTCCTTTTTCATTTAAACTATCAAACATCACAGAATTCAATAGGTTTTGCGAGTGGGTCTCTACAGTTTTGTATAATGGCTAATCATTGTGTTGATTAAGAAAATTAATACAGCCTGAAGATCCATAGCATTTTTCTACACTCCTTTTTGGCCACATGACATAATGCTAGGGATAATGTTAGGAAATCTGGCACGTAAATAATAAAATATATTATGTACTATTGAAATTTAGGAATCAGTGAGATAAATGTGCAATGACTGTAGTATAGAAATGATCTGTAAGAGCTAATTCATGCAAAACAGGTCTTTCTCCCTGCGTCTGCTTCTGTTTGGCTCTTCACAGCATGATTTCTTTTTCATAACTTTGACAGTGTGGTTTCATGTTTCAAAACTCCTATAATGAGGGTAAGGTTTGTAATAATTGGCATCTATTTACATATGAAGAGCATTTATAAACATAACTGAAGTAGTGTGGTTGTGTGTGTTTCCAGTGGCATCTGTTTACAACAATAGGCCTTACGCAGTGACCTTTAGAAAATCAAAAGTGTGACCAGAATTAAGTTTTGCTGTAAGCTCATGTTAGAAAAAGCTGCGTAAGGTTTGTACAGAGCTTGTAGATGGGATGAAGTGAATGTGTGCATGTGTGCTGCTGTTTTGTGAGGGAAAGCTACAAAGACTCTGCTGATAATGAATGGGGGTTACTTGTATAAAGTTCATGTGTATAATATACATACAAGTCTTTAATGGTAGTCACATCCTACAAGAATGAAGTATTTTGATATTCAGTGTTTCATTTTAACAAATAATAATCAGAATTTTGTACAGAAAATCAGTATGTTGTCAAACAACACATTTGAGTTGCAAATACATTTTTATGTTTAACCAACTTAAGATCCTAAAAAAAATTAGTAGCTAGTCAAAATCATTCTGTCTATACGTACTTGACCTTTGAAATGTCATTGCAGTGGTAAAAGATCAAACCCTTTCAGTTAAAACCTTTTTTCAGATCCATCAATATAAAACTTGACTGGCAGAAGGAAAAAAATAAGTCATTTCAATTTTAGCTTTTAGACATTTAGCACTGCTTGTTTTGTCTTCATATTTCTGGTTTTAATTTGAAATTATGAGGTGGCACTACATATTTTGAGGCAGCTTGTGGAATCTTTATTCACGCTGGAGAGTATTTTTTCTCAGCGTTGCTAACTGAGATGCATGTAAAGGAGTGCAAGCTTTATAATCTTTTATGCTTTCCTTAAAGACTGATTTTCAGTAGTCCAATGGTTATTGAGTATTATAGATTTTAGTTAATAGAAAATGAATTTATAACACTTTTTATTGCAGAAAAGGCTTCAGAATCTAAAACAGGGCTATGTGTTTCAGAAGTGTGAGTGATACTTAAAGCAATTTTAAGGTTTTTATGTCATTCATTAATTTGAGTATGACAATACTGCTCGAGCAGAACACTTAAAGAGTCCACAATCTGGTTCTCAGTAATTTCATTCTTCCTGTTAATTTTAAAGAAAAAGTTGTAGGCTTTATTATTTGTCATGGTTTATCATTTTAATTTTCTACATTACTTTTACATATGCTGGAGTACTGCCTACTGTACATGCCATTGTCACTTGTAACACATTTCTTTATCTAACTTTAAATTTGCTGATTTCTTTTTCTGTTTCCATCATTCCGTGCATTTAATTCATTGAAGAGCAAGAGACTTTTAACTCATCCACAACAGGTAAATATTTATGTAATTTTTTGCAAATGTTTGGCAACTGTTGATACTGGCTTTTCCCTCAGTATAGTCTGTGTCCGTATAGAGTATTTAATTAACAGTGTTTAACAGGTGGAAAGGTTGTTTCTCAAGTATCTGTATGCTATCTGATGCCCCTCTTTAGAATCTAAAAATGTTTTCACTCGTGATTTCTAATTTTACTTTTGAAATACAATATACTGGATTTGATAGGAGTAGTCATGGTATTTTACATGGCTCAGAAAGTGCTCAGTTGAGTCAAAGTTCACGCACAGATTAAAATGTTACCTAAACTCTTCTTGAGCTCTGCACAACATCTGCTTCTGATATTGCAGCCGCGGCTCTTGGCATCTCTGAAGGACGCTTCATAGGTCTGGGCTTAGAAATAGTTGAAGGTAATGATGGCCAGAAACTATCCTTCTTATGCAGAGAGATTCTGAAGAATGACCTGTGTTTTATTTGCATGACGAACCCTTGACAGTCAGAAAGTTCATGTTATAGGGCGGGTTTCTAGGGGCAGACATTCAGTGCTCACCTCCTAGGAATTCTGCATGTCTGCCCTGATACCGGTGAGTTCAAACAGCAGGTATCGCAGGCTGTACCACAAAGTGAAAAGCGTAGTCTGTCTTGTCCCTATCAAGGCAACATTCCAGAGAAGCCCTATGTTTTTTTTGAAAGCTTGGAGAGAAAAAATGAAAACAAAACCAAGAAAAGAATTCTTTTAATCCTTTTAATGTTAACAGCAAAACACAATGCTGCATAAACATTAATAGCACAGATTAACCTTCTCTGACCTTTAGTTCTGAGTCCTGCAGATCTTGGGAGATTCTGGTCTGAATGCAGCTTTGGTGGGTCAAAGCCAAACTGTGAGTTGAACTTGAATCAGAATTATCTCTTACAACCTCTTTACTTTCTGAAAGGGTGAATTCCACCGACACATTAGTACTCAGGTAAAAATACAGCAGGTGTTCCAGTAGCTATGAATTCAAGCACTCGTGGTAGTAGGAATATGTTTTTAAAAAAAGATAAAAAAGAAATAATATTTAAATGTTAGCAATTACAGGTTATTTTGCAGTGTTGAGAATGTACTGTGAAATACCTTAAGCAAGTGTTAAGAATGGTTGATTTTACAAATTATTTCTGTCATTTTTTGCTTTCTTCAGTATGTATATTTCTCTGAAACAAAACAATACAAATCAATCATGTCAGTTTGTTGTTTATGTCTTTTTGAAGTTTACAAACCTTGCTCTGTGGCTTGGACTGCTGTGGATGTTCCATTGTTTAAAACAGTTGACTTTATGCAGATAAATTAGACCATGCCAGTAACAGGTTTGTAAAAGAGCTTGTTTCTGTGAGATTTAGATGGATCTGGCCCAAGATTTGGGAGTGCATAAAACATAGCGGGATCTTTACACACATAGATTTCTCTGCGTCAAGGAAGCTGAATGCAGATACAGCCTGAAAGCAGGAAAGAGCTGAGCAAAAGAAGAGGAGCAGGAAGGAGAGTGCTGGCATCTCTAGGGGTCCATGAATAACTTAAATTGAGCTGACTTAACACTAGTAGCCCACTGTCACCTCATAAGAGGCACAGGCATGAAGGAAAACATATACTACAGATGTGAACAACACTGACCAGATAAATCAACAAAAAAACCCCAAGCATCTCTTCCACTTAATCAATGGGAAAGGTTTTGATAAAGTCTTCAGCAGATTATGAAAATGCTGACTTGCATCGCTACCAAAAGTAGGGATTTACTTTATTCAAATTTCAAGAAGTATATGTTTGTTTTCTTGTTGTTTTCTTTTAGATAGAAGCTTCTGTTTGGATCATTCTTGAAACTTTTTGAGGAAGAACTGAGTGTTGCAGCAGCCAGAACAGATTTTTATATTGGCTTATCTTCCTTCTAGAGTGAGTTATAAAACTCAAGATGGCCACTGTGCCTCTGTGTGTACTGGGAGATCCAAGCTGGGAGAGCCAAGCTCATTTCACAGCTTGGCAGTCATTTCTCAAGTCTGATTTGGGAGGACATCCAGAGCAGTATCACGTCCCATGGAGAGGAAACCCATGCACACAAGCTGAAAGGAGCCACAGCTCATTCTAGTCAGGTACAGGGACCAGGGCTGCAGAGCAGCCTTCAGAACAGCTTCAGAGCCCATCTACCTCGCTATCTGCATGTTGTCTGTAGGTACCCTTGGAAGTCATATATACAAAGAAGTAGTAACAAGTTCTTTATCTTAGCAACAATTTGATTTTTCAGTGTTACTGAAAAAACATAAATCTGCCCATGACTTCAAAATTATGTATGTTTTTTAAATTTCACAGTAGAGTTTACTGTGGATTTTTAGTCATGAAACCTACCACATGGATATTTTGTGTGTGCATATTGCAAAACTCATCCTGAAGGATGAAAAGAAATAACCTGGAGACTCTGTATTATTTCTGCAACGCTTCATCCTGGTCCGACACAAGCGTGATATCTTTCTGCTGTGCCACACAGCCAGCTCTCCAGTGAGTGTTACCCTCCTTGATCACTTCCCTTGTCCACTGCCCTACGGGATTTTCCCATCCAAATCTCACCACTGCTGTATTTCCCTGCCTTTGTTCTGGACGCTGGTTCTGCCTAGTTTCTTCAGCATCTTCCACTTCTCACTTCCTCAAACTAGATATTTGTGCCATTCCCTGTTGCCCTGCCAGAACCTGCTGTTTGTGTCCCAGAAACATTGTTATGATGTAATAGTTTTTATGAGACAAATTTTCATTTCAGCTTATTTTTCAGTAGCTTCTTTGTATAAGCAAATATTTTTACCATTTTAGACTTCTAGACCCCTTCCCTTAAAGTTTGCAGCTTAAAGGATGTGTGATCTGCTGGTAGGTGTTACAGCTATCTGAAATCTTCTTGTTTCGTAGCTTACTCCAACTTTTAGTAATGGAAGTAAGACTTTGAGGATTTCCGCATTGTACTGTTTGCCTGCCCCTCCTTTCTGTCTTGACCATCTTGAATAGAAACATGAAGTGCATCAAGAGCAAATTCTGTGTTAGTTGCAGACTTCACCATTACAGAAAATGGTACAGCCAGTGCTAAGACATCCATAGGTTTTCTGTAGTCTAGGAGAAAAACAATATGGTTATCAGTTTTAATCACAGGTCAGGTAATGTCACTAGTCTTTCTGGCATTAGCCCATACTTGGGTTTGAGTAAGAATGTTATTTTAGAAAGGTATTATCACTTAATGGCTGCAAGAAATGGGAAATTGTTCCTCTGCTTAACCACCTGACTTTTAAAACGTATATCTTGTTACTTATCTGAATTTTATTTAAGTTCATAGCTACTGGGCATTATTGGACCTCTGTCTGCTAAATTGAAGAGCTTCTACTGTTAGAAATCGTCCCATGTGTAAATAATTATGGACCCAAATCAAGCCACATATCTCCTTTCTTTTTAAGATTGCAAGACTGCATCCTGGAATTCATATAATTCTTATGATTTCTCTCTGAATCCTTTTCACCAACAGTGTGCTTGGAATGATAGTGTTCCTAAAATATCAGAATCCATTGACCTTAGATAAATTGAGTATCTTCCAGTTTCCATGTTTGTTTTTGATGTCCTAAAACTCCCTGTCTCTGTATAGCTCCTTACCCACCCTGAGGCAGAGCTCCATGCACACCAGCTGGTCAGTGACATAGAGGGCAACACCCCCTCATCTCCTCTGCCTGTCCTTCCTAAAGAGCCTGCGTCCTTCCATTCCAACACTCCAGTTACAGGAGTCATGCCACTACATCTCTATGATGCCAATAAGATTGTAGCCTTTCAGGTGCACGCACATCTCTCCTTTTTTTTATTACCCATGCTACATGTGATTGCATGGAGGCATATAACTTGAGCCCCTGATGAAGCAGAATAATGAACAAAGTAATAGCTAAGGGAATTTTGATTTGTTGGATGGAAGACCATTCAGAACTACATTGGGCAGTTAATTCTTGGTAGCTTGGTGTGGTGGATTAACCAAAGCCAGCAGTAGCTGCTTGCACACTCCAGCCTCTATGGTGGGATGGAATAGAGAATTGGAAGAGCAGTAATGAGTAAAATCTCATGAGCTAAGATAAAGACAGCTTGATAAGTAAAAGGAAAAAATGAAGGGGAGGAGGAACCCCAAAAAAGAAAGAAATGCAAAGGCATTCACTTACCACCTCCCATCAGCAGACCAATGCCCAGCCAGTCTCTGAGCAATGGCTACCTTGAAAGACTACCCCCAGCTGTATTGCTGAAGATGATGCTGTGTGGTATGGAACATCCCTTTGGTCAGTTGGAGCTCGCTGTCCAGGCTTCGCCTCCTAATCTCCAGCCTACTTGCATGGGGGTGTGCGAAGAAAAGGGGGGGTCAGGGCAGTGCGGCATGAGAAGCAGAGGTGGCCTTGATGCTGTGTAAACACTGCTCAGCAATCACTATAACATCAGTGTGTTGTCAGTGCTGGTTTAGCCCAAAATCTGAAACTCAGCACCATACAGGCTGCTATGAAGAAAACTGCCTCTGTCCCAGCCAGACCCAATGCACCTGGCATTACAAGAGTCAAACCTATTTATAAATACATTAATGGAACTGGAAGATAACATTTTGATTCCATGCATATGTCTGTCTTTACTCTCCTGCATGGCTTGATTGTTGATGTAAATCGTTGTACAACCTTCATATTGTTTAGTAGCAGTAAAAGATTTAGCTCTAAACTTGCACCCCTTATCTAAGCAGTCTGCTCAAAGAGTTCTTTTCTTTCAATTATTACTTATGCTGATTGACCACATCTAAATCAGCAGCTCTTGGAAAGATTAGAGCTCTTTAAAGTGTGGCTTCTGACACCAAAGGGAGTAACGTATATGCAACTGCTACTGATGGTAGTTATAACATTAATTGGAGCCACTTATGTTAAATTTCCATATTTTGAATTCTAGGGCCATTGTAGAATTTAAAGGTCTTGGGGTTACAGTGCTTTGATCTGTAAATTGCTGTGTAGTCCTACCCCTCAAGCTTCAGGAAAAGTGCTCTGTAAATACTGATGTTCTAAAAGAAAGTAGATCCAAATTTTTCTAAGAGGCAGGTTAAGTTCTTGAAGAACTGTTGATGTCAAACTTTTGTTACCTGTGGTAACTAGCTGTGTTCCAAGAAAGTAATGTGATTGTATGGCGGTGTTACCTATGATTGTTACAGCTTCTGCTAATGTGCTCCTATGTTAGATTTTTTTTCTGCTTCTTGTGATTAACATGTAAAGACTTCACTAAGATTTTCCTTCAGATAAAACTGATCAGGGAGATGAAATTTCCTATCAAAGAACTGAGCTAGATACAACATTTCTCAGATGTGTATGGTAAACAAAGCTGGAAAGAACAGTTGTATTTTCTAGAGCAGACTTACATTTCACACAGTTGCTTGCTTAGTAATACATTAACAGGTAATTGGTGCAGTATTACACTCGACGCCATGAATAGAGCCAATTTTGCCCGTTAGAAAATTCAGATTAACTTCACAGTCCTCATTAATTGTTCCCATTTTATTTTATATAGTGATATCTAATAATGAAAAACAGAGCACGAGTGAGTTGTTAAGGTTAAGGATTTAAACATAATAAAATCAAGAATTACTGAGTTAAGGCTGAATATTTACCCAACCTGGACTGTGGTAATTTTCAGCTGTAGTCTCCGAAATAGCATCCCTTTAAATGGTAGAATATTCTTTCTTAGGTGTTGTAAATAATGCAGAGTAAAATTATAGCATATAAATGTAAATGTAAAGTTGACAGGGTGAAGCACCTAAAAGTCGCACAATGAAATGGTTATTTTTCAGAGTAACTGTGATCTGTGTACCATAGACACACAGGGCTAAATTTTTAAAGGGGTCTCAATTTTCTTTCTGATTTTATATCCTCAGTCTATTTCATGCACGTATGATAGGATTAAGATATCTGAGTTTTTTACTTCAGTCACTCATTGGTATGTCTTAATCCTTTCATATCTGTCCTTAAAATGAGGCCATCTTTAAAAATTTCTCCTAAAGTGCTCGATTTTGCCTTCAGATACCTCCATGCAACTTCCATTGAAGTAATTGGAGCTGTGCCCGCATATCTGATGGTGGAACTGGACTCATTGCAATTAAGGTACACATTTACTGACATAACTAGTCATCTGGAATGATTGCTGGGCCCAGACTGACATACTGCTTGTGCAGAATTTCCTAGATTGGATTCTCTGCGCGCGGGAGATTGAAGATTACAGTGATAAGTTTATTTTGTGCCTTAAATTTGTAGTTGTAGCAGAATTTTACTGTAATCTAACATACTAATTTCCCTATTTTTAAATAAGAAATATGGAAGGAGGACATGAAAACAGCGTATTTTTCACAATGATGTCTTTGTACATTTTTTCATACCAAACCAATAGACAGACATTCCATCATTTCCACAAGCACGTTATAGAGTATGTGCACGCACAGTCATGCTTTGTGGAGTAGCACGTAGCTTAAAATATCCAGCCCTGAGTACACTGGGTTTTGGGTTTTTTTTGAGGGGTGTAGGGTGGGATCTTTCAGCTTACAACGCACAGAGGGAAAAATAGGTGTGTAAAGAATCCCATAGTTACCTAACAGCAAAAAAAACCCACATATGAGAACTTTAGTACCTGATGATTCACAATATAAACAGTATGATAGAGCAGTTACTTTCCACTAATTTAAAATTCTCTGTGTTTTGTGATTGAAAATTACTTCCATGCAGCTTTTAGATTGGTATCTCTCTCCTGTCTGGTCTGGGGAGGGGCTGTTTACAAAAATCTTGACTTTTAAAACTAACTGGTTTGGAGAGAGTTGCATAAATCCATGACTGACCCTAAAGCAGAAGACTTTGTGGAAGTTTTCCCAAAGGAAATGCCAATCTTGAATTTGTGACCTGTTGTGGTTTAACCCAGGACATGACCCCACAAAAAATTCCATCTGAAAGAAGTTGTTCTGGGATGTTATAACCTGTTAAAGCACAATAAAACTAGCAAGTACTCATGTGATTTAGAGAAGTTACAGATGAATATTTGGGTCTAGTTCTAGAACTGTTAAAAAGTGCCAGTTTTCAAGGTACTGGTTTTATTTGCTATTTCTTTGCATTTATAGTGCTACCAAATTTAAGAATGGCAGAATATGTAGTTCCCTATGAAAATTATCCACTACCACAAAGGTTGAACTTATTTTATGGAAGCCTTAGGCCACGGGCTTTCACACCACTCTTTCTGTTAGTGCGAGGTCATCTTCCTGTGGCAAGTGCAGCCAATACTAATTGCCGTAACTTGTTCAAATTGAAGGTGCTCTTTATAACACCACAATTTGTTGAAGGTTTAAAATTTGATGTCTTTTTTTTAAAACAAGCACTGTCATAGGGGAGTTGAAAACACAAGAACAAATAATTTGAAATAGAACATTGGGGAGCAAAGTAGTGCTTTTAAAGGATTTTCTGTAAAAAAACAAAACTAAACAAAAAATTACTGTATTTTTTTACTATGACTGGTTGAATGGGGAAATTATTCCTTTCAAATAATCTTTGGCTATGGTGATCAGTTATGTTTTAACATAGTAGTAGTAGTTAATTACTTTAAAAATAAATTTTAATACCTGTTTAATGCATTAATTCTTAGAATGCTACTGTAATATTTTCTACATTTAAGCAAATACATGGTTAGATGATCGTGGCTTTATGTCCCCTGCATCCAGAATACTGAACAGGTTCCTAATTCAGCCTATCACCTAAATTCTTTCACTTTTTTCATGTCTATTGCACCAGCTTTATTATGTATAGGAAATTGGGATCTCTACCCATTTTCAGGTAAAGACTCTTGCAACGGAAGGGATTGATTTCTTGCATTAGTGTTCCTTTGTTCTGTGTTTACACCCTGCTTGTTCTGCGTTTGTACATTTCTTTGTTTCGTTGAGATGAAAATAGGCTAAAATTATTGCTAAACCGTTTGTTTTTCCAAAAAGGTTTCACTATTTTTAATTGATTTTCATTGTGTGTTTTTGCAGCAAGCTTAGTAGTGGAGGAGCGAACGAGACAGATGAAAATGAAAGTGCACCGTTATAATCAGACATCAGGGTCTGGTTCTAGCCAAGAATATGAGCGTGAGCAATATACCAAGGTAAAGTCAGTAGTATTGAAATGATACTTTGGCTTGAAAATTGAAGGCATAAACCTGTTTATTCAAAATATTATGTAACACTCAAGAATACTATGTTATAAAGCCTGACAGAAATGTCTTTGAGCAACAGCTTTTCAACATTATTTTTACCCCCATCTGATGTGCATTAGACTTAGTCTTTGTAAGTAGACTTAGGCTGTCATCACCTAAAATGAATCTGCAAAAAAACAGAACACTTCAAAGCAAGTTCAGGGAAGAAAGATCCTTCAACAGTTGTTAAACAAAGCCATGTCTCCTCTAGTTTAGGAAGACCATGAACTGCAAATCCCTTGAGGCTGGAAAAGTGGGCCATGGAAATACCATGCTATATTCATCCCACTCATTGGTTCTTCTCTTACCTTGCTATGTCTGAAGTGTAGAGTGCTAGGCAGTATTAGATGCAATCCCATATAGCTGTTCCCATATATGTAGAATTTTCTTTCATCCTAAAAATATCACAGATAAAATATTTAATTTCTTGAAATGCATACTGATTATTTTCATCTCCTTTTCTAATAAAAGTGTAAAGAGTTCCTCTGATAAGTAAGTGCACATGAAATTATGTAGAGAGACCTTTTTTTTTTCCTTGATAATGCTAAAATGATCTCCTGCAACATTGTAAGTTTAAAACTACAGGATTCTGAGCAAACTGCTGCAAATGTCTCACACATCTGCACTGCTATTTCCAAATCAAGCTGTGAGGGGCTGGAGCGGAACTTTCTGCCAAAGATGTTTTGCTTTGTGATGCCGAACAGAGAGGAAACATTTGCAGGAGTGAGAAGGGAAATGTTTGATTAGATTCTGTGTTTCCTTCTAGAAATACAGCACTGTGTTGGTGTAGGCAAAGTAAACAGCAGAGACAAAAGCAGTGGTAAATGTGTCGTTGGGGTAGCATTCCTGCAATTATCTTCTTCCAGTGCCATTCAGAGTAAAGTGATTTCAGTGGGTGACCACAGGACGGCAGTATGAATGTAAAAGTCCACTCTGAAAAATTTAAAGCACACATAGCAACTGTATGCATTAAAAATAAGGTCTCAGAATAACAGCAGTTGGGAGAAAAACACGGCTTTTATTAATTTAGACTTTCATGCTTCATTAGCCACATTTCGAAGACTTTCTTCACATCAGTGCGAACTAAACACTTGTATTTTTATTTCTACAACTTAAAAGAGACAAACTTTCTGTTTATGAACCAGTGCCATACAGAAAACAGCAACCTTTGTCAAGCTCTCCGTAGCTGCAGACATCAGAACACTCCTGGCATTTATCGCTGTAGCACAAGCACCAGACTTTCTGTCCCCACCTCTCCAGGGTCACTTCTCTGTGTTCCCAAAATTGATGCATGCTCCTGGAGGCAGAAGTTAAAATAACAGATAAGTGAGGTACTCAGCAGAATCAAAATCAGGTTTTTACTTATGAGTGGGTAAATAGACAATTTGGCATCTGACTTGTAATATCTAACTGATTTCAAAGATTTGTTCAAGAGGTTGTTACAGTTAAATGTAGAGACAACTTTTTTAAAGTTGTTTCGAGACCACCCCACTGTGAACGTAGAACTTAAATGAACAGTTCTCAAAGGGAAGAGAAGTAAGAGAAACAAGGCTTTGTGTCCTCAGTTGCCAAATTGTGGCATATTGGGTTTAAAAAAACAGCAATTGAGATGGAAATTTTCAGTGAGATAATATGTCAGAAGCCAGAATTTGTATAATAATTAGAACAACTCATTTGGTACTGGGTTTGTTGTTATCTTCACAAGAGGTCAACTCGGGACAAGAGGGTGAGAGGCAGTGTGTCTCTGAGGTACTTCCCAACCAGTTAACATGTTAAAAATAATAGTACAAATGAGTCTGATAAAGTTTGCAGGAAAGAGAGGTAATATGCAATTGGAGGACTTTGACCAGGATGACCAAACATAATACCTTTGTTCATAGCTAAAGACCTTTGGATTAACTGTGTTTACAGATCAGTCTAAATGTTCGTATTTTGTCATGATGAAACGATTTTTTTTAAAACTTCACTCTCTAATATTTATCATAAGCATTAGTTTCCTTATTGGATTAATGCAGATCCAGTGTATGGTTAAATAGTTGTTGGAAAACATCAACTTGCAATGTTACAGATTTCTTTCATCCTCTAGTACCCTAAGTTTTCTACTATGTCTTTGGTTTTAAGATACATGTGGAAATTAAATCAAAATTGATGTCACAGCCTGATGAGTTCTAAGTGGAAAGAACTCTGTTGGAAATTGTTATATTCAGATTTTATTTTTTTTTTAAGTATGACCACAACTGTGTGGAAGAAAATTCTCTGTGTGCTGTTACAAGAAAAATGTTTTCGGAGTACCCAGTGTTCTGGCAGACATGTGCTACTTTCTGTGCTAAGATAGTAGTAAGGAGAGTAAATTAGTTGTCCTGAACCTTAAATCAAAAACTCTTTAACTTTTCATGTTTTTCTACATGATAAACGTGTAGTCCTAGATAGGGTGGTCCAACATAATAATAAATAAGTGCCGAGAACAAATTGTGTTAGCACATTGTAACACTCTGTACTATATTCAGTGGTGTAGCTGATTCATGTCATTGTGGTGATAGCCTCCACTTGAAAAATGTCACTAAAGCAACCCGTGTGCTACTGACTTTCTTTAGCCTCAGAAGATGCTGAAAGAGCCAGGAAAATAAACCAGACAGATGAAGATTTAGACAGCTCCAATGAAAACATACTAAATCGTATCAGGTGGCACACTAAGGCTAATGACTGAGATTTCTAAGGACTTAAGAATATACCTCATTTCTGCTGCCAAAATCTGAGAAAAGTCTTTGAAAGCAAAACTTACTTTAAATTAGAAAGAAAATATGTTCAGTGGTCTAATAGATTCTGGAATAGAGAGAAAGAAATATTAAATGACTTAAAGAAATGGCAGTTGCAAGCAGAGTTTGTCCCACTTTAACAGAAATGCTTCTTTGTTTCACACTGCTTCAGAAAATAAGTATTTATATTTACAAGAGAAAATACACTGTTCTGCACACTGAGAAAATCCTCCCTTCTAGTTTTCAAAGCAATCCACTCACATAGATTTGATTCTTCCACTACGTGCAAAATTCTCTAGACCTTTCAAAATTTTCCTGCAGTATGGACCAGATCTTTTGCAATATTGATTATGTGTATGCAGAATTAATTCCTAGAATTTAAATGGGTTTTGTCTTTTATTGAAATGAGCCTTTGTTTTTTTCAGGCAGATTGTAGCATGGCCTTTTCAATTTCTGGTGCATTTCTTCCATTTTTGTAATTTCTCCTGTTCAATTTCTCAAACTTCTTGTGTCAGTAAGCAAGTACTAGTTTTTCAAGCATGCACCATCCAAGTTGGTGTGTAAACATTTTTAAACATCTGTGCTTTAAACATCCATTAATGGATTTTGAATAAGTAACTGCCTGCTGTGCAACATCTGTGTAGGTCTTGATGGCTGTTCCATCCTCATTGTTTTGAGACGTTCACAGAGCTCACATCCTTAGTTCTTTCAGTTCCAGTGGAAAAGCTTCATAATTCATGTGAAACAGTTAAATTTGAAAAAGTTAAACAGTAAATAAACAATTATAATAAAAACCAAACCAACAAAAAAAACCTCACGAAAATCCCGAAGACCAAACCCTCTGTAGATTTGTTAGAACGGGTTAAAGAAGACCTTCAAACATCTGTTTAACTTTTTTCTTATATACTGGTAAGGCTGTAGTGGCTATTATGCACATATTTGTGCTGTTTCAGTGTTTGAGAGAATCAAAACACTTTGGTAGCATAATTCGGGTTTTGCATAGATATAAATTATAGTATATCTTAATTAGGCTCTTAATTCAAAATAGCAAGTTTTTTATTCCAGATTCTGTACACACACATAGCACAAACACCGTGCTGCAGCTGCCCCAGTTTTCCAGGGAATGTGCAACACATTTTTTTGGAAGGTCTGTTAACTCAAGAGAGCTACTGATCAGAGCACTGTAGTATGTACTTAAAAGGACATAAATCTATTTTTAGATATACTAAATATGACTCAGTTAAGAGTGTATGGGATTGGAAAGCATTTAGCATACAAGAGTAATCATTGCATTAGTTCAGTGGCACTCTGTGGATTTAACTTGATCATTAATGTTTGCAAGGAGGGGCTGGATAGGAGACTCAGGACGACAGGAGGCTGGCTGCATTTAGTTTTATGCTATACTGGGCAAGGCACTTACAGCTATGTATAGGGAATGCTCTTGGACATTGATGTGATGAGTATCCACTTCTTTTGATTCCCCTTCATCCACCTTCAAGAAAAAAAATTACTATATATCCTGTTGATATGACAGTTTCTTCAGTACTGGTAGGATTTCACAAAATTCAGTGAGGTCCATTCAGTTCTATGGGGTCCATTCGTTCATCTTGTGGGCTTCACTGCAGTTTTCCCATGGTTTGACTTGCTTATTTTCATGTTCGCTGAGAGGAAGCTGAGTGGTGTTCACAGTAGTTGAGTTGGATACAACTGTGGGAAGGATTACTTAGAGTGGTACTTACTGGGCTCTGGACCATCACATGAGCTGCTCCCAAGACACATACCCAGATGCTGGCAGGAGTCAAAGATGAGACCTGGACACACCAAGGGGCCTATGCTGGGCTGTGAACCCTGGCAGCATTTGGAAGAACCCTGTGTGAGCAGTTGTAAAACTCAAGGTGATTTGTGCATGATTCAGCGTTTCCTGACAAAATTCCTTGTTAGAGTAGGGTTCCTCAAAAGGTAGCTGTAATCTCAAGACTTGCATAAGCCTCTGAATGAATCTAGCACTTAATGTTTCTGGTCTGGATTTCTCTTTCCTCATTTTAATCCCCATTTAATTTTATAATTTAATTTCCAAATTTTAAGCACTTAATGAGGCACATATTTGCTGAGGTTAGTCACCTGAGGCTCTTTTTTCGTAGTCAAAGGAGGGGTCACTGCTTCAGTTTTCAAAGTTCCGAACTGTTGTATTCAACATGGTTTTAGGAGATACATCTAGAAATAGAAATGCTTATTGAAGATAATATAATTATAATAGACTATTAAATTACTTCTACAATGTGCATAATAGTCAGTAAAATTGCTAATATTGTTAGTCATTGAGGAACTGTTAAAGTATTTATGAAGTACAGTCATTTGGTTCATATCTATCCTCTTTCCACTGATGTTAACATGTCTGCAGTTCATCATACCTCTTTTTTTCTCCTTTTACTGGCATAGAATCAGCAGCTCCACAGGTGGTAAAGTGAATGGAAGAACTACATTTCAGCTGTTTATATTTGAGATAGTTACACTCAAATTTCTGTCTCTGTAATGCAGAAGCAGGCAGTGCAGATAGTTTGGACATCTGAAGCTGGCTGCTATTAATGTTTAAAAAACCAGACCTACTCTTTAGTAGTTGCTGTTGAAGCTGCTGCAAACTTCAGCAACTCTCCTAATGTAACAAATAATGCACAGAAATGTTACATAAGCTTTAACTCTGAAAGATACAGAACTGAAAAAGAAGTGATTGCACTGAAATTTCACTTTCTTTTCAAGCTTCAAAATGATACAATATATAAATATTATGTGACAGGGAAATATAAATAATATATATATAATAACAGGACAAATACATGCAGAGTTATGAAGAATAGTAGTTTTCAATATGAGCAGGACTGTGCCATATATATTTCTGATCCCAGTTGGAAACCTTCAGGCATTTCTTTAATGCAGATACCAAATAAGTGAATCTTAGCCCATGATATTTTTCTTATGATAGGTTCCGGCTTATTGCAACAGTAAAATGTTCTTCTTTTAATGATCACTGCTTTGTGGAAGAGTGGTATTTACTTCCCTCTGTATTTGAGGGAAAAAAAAACGGTAATTTCAAAATTGCTTTAATTTTGTTCGTCTGCTACCTGAGATGACTGATTATCAGGCTGTACTGAAAAGGGGTAGGTAGGGAATAACTAGAAATTGTATGTCTTCTGTAGAGGACAGCGAATTCAGTGGAAGCAGCAGCCATAGGGAGGAAGAGCTAAACCTGAAAGAAGTATTAGTAAAATATAAACACTGTAGCACTTAGCATTAACTTTCAGCATCACCACTTCTTGTGCTAATCTCTATTTCTGTGAAGGGAAGACTTTTTCCGTTTTTGGGGAATCAAGGACCTTGACATACAGTATAAAGGAGTAGTAAAAGCTCAATGTTGCCATGAAAATCTCATTTAGGAAGGGATTCTTCATGCTTTAGGCGGTAACTCTGTGACCGAAATACCAAGGCAAGTAGAGCTGATAAGAATTAGGGCACTTTGTGTTTCCATTTTGGAGAGGTTTATTTTGCAGTCTGAAAGAGGGCAAACAGCAAAGTTATTTAATAGAGTCTACAAGCCATTTCCAAAAGTTTATCTGAATAAACTTATACGCATAGTCTCACCTTAATCCCATTGGTCATTCGTATTCAGAGAAGTGACACCAAGTCACTTGGAAAGAAAATCTCCTTGCTGTAGCTGAAAATATTTTTAAATATTAGAGATCTTGAGTCCTCTGTGTTACCCACTTTATTAAATCAGTGTTCTGCTGCATCTGTTTCCACGTCAATGCCCATTGGGCATGTTACTGGAGCTCAAAGTCATCATGCTGCAAGCTATTCTGAAATCATCTGGAGAGTTTCATTTAGTATTTGAAGCTGAAAATTTACGGTTAGTAACCCAGAGCTTTTTCTCCCTCAGATGTTTTTATTTAGTCAGCCACTGGGAGCCCCTCATGGGGAAGGTATTACTAAGAGTTACCTCAATACATACTCCTCAGGTCAAACCCACAGTTTTTTATTCATAAATTGGTTTGTGAATTTAATCTTGGCATATGCCGTCCAGGAGCTATGAGTAACCCTGAAACACATGTTGAGACACTAAACTTGTATAACCTCTATTTCTCCTACAGATTTCTGTATTTACAGTCAATGCTTAGTATTCTATTTATTCCCTCCTCTACCTCTGTTAACTTTCTCATCTTATCTTAAATGTTTAACCAAGAGTTTTCCAAGTGTGCTGTGGAGACCTCCAACATAGTTGCTAAAAGGCACCAGAGCAAGAGGAAATAAATCTGGCTTGAGGCAGGAGGCCTGATAAATTCATCTGTACAAACCCAAGGTTGTGTTTGCCAAGTTTTAAAAGTTAAGTCATTATATTTGCCAGCTGACTCAGCCTGCGACCCAGTGCCTCATTGAGCTGAGGATATTCCCAGACTGTCCCAGCTTTGTGTATAACTCATAAATAAACTTCTATGACTTGCAATTTTACAGAGCACAGATGTGGAAAATGAACTCCCTAGGGTGTCATGTCAAAAACTGCCTAGTCTTCCCATGTGTTAATAGTTTTCCCATAATATTTCCTGGAAGTATACCACTGTTCTAGTTGCTTCCCAGCCAAGGGTACCTTGATCTCTAATGGTAGTGGGGTTTAGTTTTGGGAACCTGATAATGATTTGAGCCTCATATCTGTGTGACTGAAGATTTAGGTAAGTGACATTGCTAGGATTGAAGCTTCCTTTAGTGTATGACTGATGATGTGAGTAGTAATAGGCAGTGTGGTGTCACAGTTTTAACTGACGAAAACTGTTGCTGTCAGCAGTTCTATCCCTGTCCACACATTCTTCCTGCTGGGTCTTCTGCTAGTTCTCACCATGCACACAAGTAAATGCAACTAGGTCAGGGAACTGATCTGCCTGAAAACAAGCACTATTTTTGCTGAGTTACGTTTCTGTCTGACTAGTCCTCTAGTGTCACGATGCAAAGAGGCATTCTGAGATTAAAAATATACTTTTTTTCCTTTTCCTATGGAATTTAGGTATTGAAATCAGTCCTCAAATGTCAGCTTTACGTAGCATTACATTTTGTTCAGACCTATACGCAGTTCTGTTCCAAACTCTGTACAGTTTACATATACATGTACACTCTGTATAGCTTTTTTTAATATTTGAAAAATAGAAGAAAGGTCTTACAGGCAAATAGATGGTATGCATGTGCTTGAGAAGATGTCTGACCACTGCAAAAACACTTCATTATTATAGCTCCATTGAACTAAAGAACTAGCAGCCTATTTCAATTCTAATGCTGTAATTTTTCAAGTGTCTTAAGTACCATGTTTGATTTCTTCTCTAGACGTAACAACATTATTTAATATAGGCATTTCTTTGAATTTCGTACAATTTTGTTGCATTCAAAAGCAGTTAGAGAGGTTTGTCATACTGAGGTCAAATTGTTTCAATATATGTGTTATGTTTTGATGAGACTCCTCACCCTTTCTTTTCTTGATCTCTAGTATAACATACAAACAGATCAGTACAGAAGTTGTGATAACGTCTCTGCCAAATCATCAGATAGTGATGTCAGTGATGTGTCAGCCATTTCCCGAACCAGCAGTGCCTCACGCCTCAGCAGCACAAGTTTTATGTCGGAGCAATCTGAACGCCCTCGTGGCAGAATCGGGTGAGTTCTCAGTGCAGCTTCAATTGTATCACACCCCCCCTTTAATTCAGTGCCAGACTGCAACCAGAAATTACTGAAATTAGATAGCCAAAACATAAGAATTTATAAAAATTGTCATGCACATATAAATGGTCTTTCATTGCTGGCCAAAGATGACAATATTTTCGCAGGTTTGCATCTAAAACAGAAAGTTAACTTCTTACAAGAAGATGACCGATTAATAATGTATTTGTGGCAAATGGAAATTGAACACACACTGTCCCCTCATTGCTGGCTGTCAGAGAAATCTATATGTCAATAAGGTATTATAACAGAAATACTAGTAGATTTTTTTTATCTAAAGAAGTAGCTTTCAAAAAAGCTCTTTTTTTCTTTCAATCTGTAAATTTATCTACCTATTTGCTTTTATTTTGATGTTTTTATGCATATGATAAATTACTAGATTTGAAACAAGTATTTTATAGTAATTTTGATATCTCTGGTTCAAAAGTAGTTTAATTCATTTGTTTTATCAGTAATCAAATACATATTTCATCCTTGATAATAACCTATTCTCGGTTTAGTGCTTTTTTAGATACACAGATTGATTCCTGTCTTCATTTAACTTGATGATAAAACTCCCACCACCTATAATGGCTGTAGGATTGTCTTGGTAGTCTATGATTACATCTACCAATGTCTGAACTCTCAGAAATTTGCCTTAAAGTATTATAAGACACCAGAAGAACTAGAAACTATAAAAAAAAATCATCCATATGGAGGAAATCAGATGCCATCAATTTGAATGGCATCATTTAGTACTTCAGAACACTTCTAGACAGATTCGCAATCCAGGAAGTTCAGCTGCAGGCTTTTTGTTCCGTTCACACAGTGGGAACGGATGTTAGGGAAACTCAGAAACTGACCTCTGTGCATGCACTAGCTCCACCTCATTTTTCTTGTGAAGGAAGGTTCATGAGGGTATTCAAAGTCATGTTTTGTATTGATGAAATTATAACCTGACAGCTGCAGTAATCCACAATCCACCAGAACACTGCAGTGGAACTGTAAATGTATTTAAAGTTATTCAAGTGTTTAGCTATTTAAACTAATTTGTTTAAATGCTGCATCTCATTGCATCCTAGCTTTTCAGTATTTGCCTCTTACAGAGGGCTTTATTCGTATCAAAATACCTGTATTTTCTAGACATTGTATTTTCTCAACCAGCACCTGTTACAGTGTCTTTGGCAGGTTGAACAAAATACGATTTTTGTCCATAAATATCTCTGTGTTGAACATATTTTATCAGAAATGTGCCTTGGGTTCTGAATGTCTGGTCACAGATACCAGAACCAGGAGAATCAGTAACCTCAGATGAGTCTGGAAAGGGAGAAACCTAGGGTCAATCTTTGCTCTCATTCAACCTCTTCCGTTTTAATGAGTAGCAGGGCACCTTGGGTACAAAATTAGTGTTCAAAACCAAGTACCTGCAATGGGAGCTCTAATTCAGCTTTACTCTAGACCCCTGAAGTGAGATGTAAGTAGAATTCAGACGCCTTACCTTTCTGATACTGTCCACAGAATCCATACCTCAGAGATTAGATAGTTTTGCTTGCTTTAATTTTCTCTAAATTCAGGTAGTACTTCCATTGTGAACAAAAGGTATAGTAATAATATACAGTGCAACTCATACAGTAGGAATATTAGGAAGAAACTAACAGATTCATAAATCACTCTTAACTTTCAGTATTTTACTTCTAAGATGGCAGTGGTTTTGCTCCCTTGAAAGATCTTTTAAAATAAGTGGAACATGTCTAATGGACTATCTTTGCAATTAGCAAATTTCAACTACTTAGTGCAGTGGAGTGAAATTAAAAATAATTTTGATGTTATGCTGGAAAACATTGTATCCAACAGATTGACATCCACTGTTCAAAGTTTTCCATTTGGGTTGTCCATGATTATATTTAGTTGATTGTCTATCATCGCTATAAAAACGTCAAAGTTTTTAGAGATCTGCAAAACTGTTACGTTATGGGAATTAGGTATCAATTGAGGTCAGAATGGAAGAAAGGTGGGTGTTGAAGAAAAGAAAAGGAGAAGGCATTTTGCTGATGATCTGAGCAAAGTCTGTTTCCTACTCTCCTGTGTCTGTACTGGTAGCCTCCGTCACATAGTCTTTAGTCAATTCTTCATGTAGCTTACTTATTAAATGAAAATGAAAAGTTAATTTGGGGAAAGCACTGATTGTATTACAGACAACTTTTTTCAGACTGAGATTCATGCTGTTTAACGTTAGCCTTAGCAACTACGTATCTACAGTGAAGTTAATTAAAAATTAGGGTTTTGTTAAATAATTCATCTAACTTAATTAAATCATCATTAAAAAGACGAAAACACCTATTATCTCAGATGGTGCACCTCATCTTCAGGTCGATATCAAAGGCAGGTGCTGAAGGAATCCCAGATGACTAGTTCAGATTGGTTACTTTAATTTTAGACACGTAAAATTAAGTTAAATGGATTCTTTCTTTTAATTATTTACGTTTCTTTAAGTTCAAGGATTTAGAAATTTGAAATTCAAGTTTGATTAGTAATTTGAAGTTCAAATTTTATTTTTGCCTCCAAGGAACCTGACATTAATATATATCAAGTAGGATGGGATGGGATAGGATGGGATGGAATGGGGTGGTCAAGGAGGAGGGACAGGAAAAGAGCAGGTTTTGACTTACTGTCTTCTGTCCTACTGAAACCACATCTGTACCATCATCTTCTTTTTGATGCGTATCAGCCATGGCAAGTGTGTAAGCATAATGTTAAGTTTAAAGACAAAGTTCATTGAACTGCCTTTTTTATGTACCTGCTTTTGTTGTTGTAAAACCTGGAAGCACATCTCTTTTTCACTTGTGGCTCTAAAGTCAATGGGTATTAGAAATAAGTGTAGAACAATTTATGAGGTTTTTGAACAATTTTTAATTTCAATGAGACTTTTTCAGTTACTTTACTCGAAATAAACGTGCTTTTAATAATATACAGACTTTATAGAATGAAGCACTACCTAAACAGCAAGGATAAAACCAGTTGATGCAGAGGAACACAGAAATACTGTACATCTTTTTGAATAGCTAGATAACACTCTAGCCATTCTTTGGGTCAAAACTCACAAATATGAATTTCTGTATATTAGGAAACTCAAGCATGTTGAAGAAGTTAGTAACACAGAATGAAACCCAGTCTTCCCTTTCCTTTAATCAGTGACAAGACTGTGTCTAAACCTTTTAAGGCAGACGAGTAATTTCATTCCTAAAGTATATTTATAATTTAATTACCTGTCAGAAAGCTGTGACATAGCATGCATGAAAAATACCATTAGTTAATCTTCAGGCTGCAGATTTTGTTGATTAACATTTCTAATATGTTGCAAGAGGGAATTACGATTGATGCAAGCTCTAAATATAAGTCTGTGCAATAGCTTCTTCATTTCTAATTTGTTTAGCATTTGCAGGTGAATGTTAGAACAAATGGTTATGCCTGGATAAACTGGTCTGCATGTGAAATTATTCCAAACATCTTTCTGGTTACCATCCTGGGAAGTCTGGTTGACTGCCATGCTCTCTAGTGAAAGTGCAGGCAAATACCAGGAATTTTTTTCTGGGAACAAAATGTTCTGGGACTTTTGACTGGAATCAGACTTGTGAATTTGGCTTGCCATAGCATTTGAGGTTGTGTATTTCATGACTGAAGTCAGATTACCAGTACTCCTTTATGGAGGTTTCCTTTCATCAGTCATGGTCTTTATGCATTCATAACACAGTCAAGCAGTACTTTGTGTCTGTGTATGCTACAGATGTTACTGTGTATGACTCAGAAACATTTCTCACATCCTAAATGAGGCAGAAGGGAATTTTTCATGGTTTAATGCAAATGATTGATAAGTAAGCATTCATGTTAAATACATGATAATTAATCAGCACCATATGGGTTTTATCAGACAAAGAAGGACATTTGCTCACTTCATTAAAAATTATGCCCAATGGTATCATTGCATCATTTTTCATTAGGGATCTGCTTATGCAAAGATACCTGGACTTCTTGGTGTTGTCAAGTAGGAAACTGTCATTCATAGTAAAGGTGAGCTGGAGGCTTCTGTTTTGGAGGATTTAGCAAGTTGGCTACCAAAACGTGTTTCACTTAAATCTGATCAAACAATACCTGCTAAAAATATATGACAGACTCGATACCTGCTTTTAAGGTGAGTTCTCTCAGTATCTAGTTTTCTAACAAAATGCCCCTGCATTAGGAATATCACTGTTATTCCTAATTCTAAATTTGAAAATCATAACTTTATTAAGAATTCTATTTCATATATTATGTGTGATATAATTATGTATGTGCCATATTTTAATCTGACTTTACACACTTTGCTTAACTGAATGCTCAAGTTTAATTAAAATATTTTAAATGAGTTATGGAAGAAAGAGGGTTATAACAGTGGATGTGAACCAGTCCTAGTTTATTTCACATATTATGCCATACTACTAAATTGTTTGTATCACAAACATATATAGTTCCTGGGATTCAGGGTGTTCTCCGTACATTGCTGAAGGGAAAGAAATTTTTTGTTTCATACTGTCAGACTCTATCTGACAAAGCTTTTCATCCCCAGTTTCCAGAACAGCATATACAATTTGCAGGTAGCTTCTATACTTTCAGTAAACTAGACTTTGTTCTGTTAGTTACTGTGGAGCTAGTTTCTTCAACCTCTTAAAGCGATGATCTTAACGGCCCAACTTGACCTAGTGCTGAGGCCAGCTTTCTCTTCATGGAATGTTTCAAAGCACTATTACAGAGCTCAGATTGCTGGGATTCCCTGGTGAACTGGTATCTCAAAATACTTAAGTAGTCACTCAGTATGTTGACATGAAACATGACCAAAGAATAGCGAGCAGAGCACAGTGGCCTGATTCATCACTGGAAGATCTCTTTTCATGCTGTTTACATTTGTCATCTTGACATTTGTACTAAGATGGATGTTTGGTGGGGAATTTGCAGGGAACTGAGTGTTTGAAAAGCATTTTCATATCAGCACACTTAGATGTGCATGGGAAGGCAAGAATAAATGGGAGACAATAACAAGCAGCAGTGAGTGACCATCAGAGGAAGGGAAGGATAATGTGCTATAGATTACATGTGCAAAAAGAACCAGATGGTTTCAGTGGAGGATGAATGAGTGCTCCCCACAACTGCTGGAGGGTTGTGGTTAGTGATTTATACTTGGGTTCAGTGAAGTACATAGCCTGTGCTTTGCTGGAAAAAAAATTATTCAAGTCAGTAGTGGTACTTTGCTGAATCAGTATATGAAGCACTTGTGTGTATGTTTTATTCTGCTGGCTGGACTTCTGCATTGCATTGATTACTTGCATTGAATTGTCAAGCATTTTTCCATTCCCATTAGCTTAAGGAATTAGACTCTCTCAACACTTGTATTAGCAAGCTAATTAAGCACATGGTAATAGCGATCATCTGCTTTGATTTCACAAGTATTTTTTATCAATTATTCATTTGTAATTTTTAAATACAAGCTCTTAAATTCAGTATTAGAACTAAGATATTATACTGCTTTATCTTTTGTTCAGCATGACTAGAACAGTAGTGGAATTCCAGATTGACATAAAAGAAGACTGTTATAAATACCAGAAAACAACTTCCATATTTATGAGACTAATTATGTTACTAATAATTTGCCTGTGTATGACTGTTTCTTTGTAGTCAAGGTTTCTGCAGTAAACAAGGCATTTTGGGTCACTAAGTAGAGACTGATTTTCTTATATAATATAAAAAGCAACTTTAGTAGTTTATAGTTCTCTGTTTAAATACTGAGTAAGATTAATTAGTTGATATTGCAGTAGAGTACATCTTCCCTCCCATAGCTAGAATGGGAGCATCCATAATGTAGCCAGTGCTGCTGGCAGACTAGAGACTTTCCATGTTTCTTACTATTAAAAGTAAACAATAAAAGCCCTCATTAGATTTATAGCATCTGTCTGCTATGTTTTCAGAAGATTTCTTTTCATCTTGGAATTTTCCATTGCAAAGTCTTAATTTAAAATAGAATGTTTAAATTAACATTTTACTATGTGACTAGTGTTAACGTTTATTCAATCCAAAAGTCATCTCAATATCAGTGATGCAGAGAATGGCACATGGGGTAGCATTATAAAAAGCAGTATTTTTCAAAGCATAGGACACTTTGAAACCATGAATGTAATTTATCCACTCCGTATTTGCAAATCAAACTCCTACTGCAAGAATAAAATGAGGTGAAACCAAGGCCATAACAGTTGGTACTAGATTCAATCATGGTTTTGATATGGGCTTTCCATACTTAGTATGCTAATATGCACCATGTGTTGCATCCATAAGTATATGTGTCCCTGCTACATGTTTGTATTAGTGCTGTGCTCACAAAAGATTTATAGAAGTATTAACTAAAACACGGAGGGTTGATAAAAAAATTAATTAATCAAACTCAATTCAACTTTAATAATTATCACAGTGAAAAGACTGTACATACAAGATGCTTTGGAACAGCTCGGTGTCACAGCCTAACAGCCCACACTGCAGTAACCTCCCTCCTCCACTGTACCTCCATGATCTTAATTGATCTTGCTTCTTAGGTGATCTCTCTTTGGGCAAGGGCGAGAACATTGATGTAACCTGAGTCACAACTCTTGCTTTCTGGGGAGAGGAATAGAGGGCAATAGCCTCCAAATTATTATCATGGAGGCAAGATATATGAAAGCAGTCAAGCTAAGCTGCTTAAAAAACATAACACATCCTTTTTACCCCTAAACTCTACATTACAGATGGGAACTTCTGGTTCTGAGGTCATTTATGTACAAAACCAAGGTGAAGCCAGAGTAATTAATATTCTAACTATTCATTTTCTAAAGATAATAGGTTTTTTTAAATCCATCATTATAAACTGCTTTGTGTGTCATAGAGGGAGGGAGGGAGATGGAGTCTTTAATCCCTTCAGAACATCTGTACATGAAAAATGTACTACGGAGCATTGCTTGTGCATTTTAAATTAATTATGCTTCCTCTGTCAAAGAAACTGTTAACGTTACCAGCAGCCTTTCTTAATGATTTGAAAAAAGTCTGAAATATAATTTTAATTGGTTTTTCATTTAATTATCACATTGATTAAGATGAAATATAATTCATAAATTTTTAGCATAAGAACATTAACATTTTTAACAGGCAGTGCATGCTATATTTAGAATGAAGAAATGTAGGAAAATAGTTTTAGCCATGGCTCAAAGCTTAGAGTAGCTCTTGCTTGATCCCGTTTCAGTTTATCTTTTTTAAAACATTTTCTGTATTTCCTTTTTGGACCTGTCCTTCCACTGTTCCATGTAGGCTTTCAGATTTTCCTCCTCTATTACCTATTTTGTGGCTATTTCCTGTTGCTATTATTTACTTTTGTAAAGGAGCAGTGAACAATCTATTTCATATCAACGATGTAGCCTTTTTATGCAGGGAGCAGTGAGATCATGGATACATCATGCTTTGGAGGGAAAGCAAGCAATGTAATACATAGTAACCAGGAGAATCATATGTAGTTGCTGAATGTTGTACAAAGAAAGGATTAAGCTTTCCTGCTACTGAAGAAAGTTTCCTTTATTCAGTATAAGCAGAAAAACCTCCACATTTTGTATTTGTCATATACACACACACCAGTACCATATTTTCTTGATACAGGTTTAACATTTACATGCTTGCTGTGTTTGGTACACTTGAATTTAATATGTACATGGCTATTTGCAGTCAAGTTTGGGTCGTTTGAGCTGTTTGTCCATTGATTCCCGTTAGCCTGGCCTCATCAGCATTAATAGCAATGCTTAACCTGAGCAGTGCCCTGGCAGTAACCAACTGCTTTTGTGTTGGTTTCCTCTAATGATTCATGTGGTCAGTTGGCTTCAGGCTGGCAGTGCCATGGGTATGCACAGGCAGATACACACGCTCCTGCACACGCAGACCATTGCTCTGCTCGTTTCAGAGTATATAAATTAACTTGATGAAATGTTCTTGGGAAATAGTTAAAATCTGCTTATCTTTTGTGACGTACAGACTTACTTTCTGAATTACTATTCTTTCATTTCGTGGAGAAATACTAGTTTTACAAGTTTAAAAAAAACCCCAGAAATTCATCAGAGCTGTGAAACTTCCACAATTCACTGGTCAGTGTGTTACTGAGGAAGGCACTTTCACAAAACAGATTCTGATCCTATATTCCAACATGGAAATTTTCTAATCTTCTGTTGTAGGATGATAAAAAGTTAAGTTCCCATAGGAGACTTCTGTAATGAAATCTTCCCCAACCCTTACTTTTGTGAGAGTTTACACACTGAACACAGTGGGGCTGTGTCATTCCAGAGACACATCACTGAATAGCAATTTTTTACAATATAGGAATATTATCAAGAACAGATATAATTTACAAGATACTGAATTTCAGCTATCTTAATACACCAATAGGATTCTAATACGGTGACTTTACAAGAGAAGCAAGTTTCTTCTGATTCTAATAGCTGTTTCATGGATTTAATACATGGTCGATGTGCACATTTGATCAATATGTAGTTCCAGTTGGTACAGACTGTACAAAATTATTATTTCATTGGATCAGCTAACTTCCTTATGGTCTAAAAATGTCTCTTGACTAGCTAGAAAGAATTTTGATATGGGATATGCATTTGTCCTACGGTTTGTAAAGCACCATGTTTAAATTAATTTATGAAATACCATAAATTGTACAGTAATTAATCTTGCAGAAAATGTTATATATCATATGTAAATATATAGCTATATTCTAAGACTGACAGAGCAGTTTCTGGATAGGTAATTTAGAGTTTGGATTTATTAATTAAATTTCTTATAATGCTAATAACAAGAGTTTATATTTAGAAATGTAATGTTCCCCATTATAAAGGAGTGCTCATCTTCCCTTTGGTCCACAACTATTACATGTTTAGGAGGTTATTAGTATTCATGAGCTACCTCATTGCAAAAGGGTGCCATAGCAGCTATGAATTAGTACGTGATTCTGCATTCAGTAGAAGAGAAATGAAGCTTACTAGCTCATGCTGGTGAAGGCCAGGGATTCTGTTGAAAGATTCAAGTTACTGCAACTGTGTGGAAAGAACTTACATTACAACATCATCTATATGGCAAGGAATACAGGGGATTATTTATTTACTCATGGCTTGCACTACTGGAAAAATGGATGGAATAAAAATGAATGATCATGAAAGTAAACACCTGAAGTATTTTTTTATAAATCATGAGTAAGTCTAAGAGAATGAAGGAAATAATGCAGTTTTAGTAATGGCTAAACGCTTGATTTTTTTTCCCTAAAAAGGATATACTTTCAAATATTATATAGGTGAGTTTATGGTCAAAGTTTGTTCTGGATTCCTTTATTTTTCTTATTTTTCTTTATTTTCTTATTTTCTTTATTTTTCAGGTGATATCTACTACTAGCATGTATTTTATGAAGCTACTGAGAAATACTGACTGTATATCTATATATCAATTTTCTCCATCCAAGTAATTTGCCTAGTATAATTTTATGCATCTTGAATATATGCATTAGATGTCTGTGTGTAGAAAGATATGCAATGATTTAACACATGTAACTGGCTTTGTTTCAGTTCTGTGTAGTTGTGTATGCTGTAGTTTAATATAAGCAGCTATAATCCATAATGTCCTAGTAATATGTTGATTACATACTTTATAGAGTTTACCTTGGGGTTAATTTTTATGGCAGCTTGTAACTCAACCTACTCTGAATAAGTTTTTAGTCTTAATAGTTCATTCTTCATTCCCACAGACACATGTACAACTTTCAGGTAGTGTCAGCAAGTGCTGCTTACTTTCACAGCTCTGATGGCTGACATGTAAATAGTCTTAATTTTGCTTTGTGTAATACAGATACCATTTCAGATGGGATCCATCTCAACTGCATAAGCTTTGGCAGGAAAATGTAGTAATTTTTCCCTTGGTAAAGAGCGAGGTGTCTTCCCAGCTGATAGGGAACCCGGGAATAGTGGGTGACCCCAGTTCTTCAGGAGAGGCCAGGCCAGGGAATGGCTCTGCTCTCACTGGGTTCAAAGGGGTTTTTACTTTGGTGGTTTACTTCAATTAAAAAAAAACAAATTAATTAAAAATCAGGTGACTTCTTCTCCATGCTAAGTATCTGTGAAGTAAAACAGAGGCACAGATAGATTGTCTGTAACTGTTCTTCATCTACACATTGATGATGTTGTTATGTCCATAATTAGAAACAGCATAAAATTTTGGCAGAACTATTTGTTGAAAGAATTGCTAAAGAAAGATGGTAGAATAATTTTAAATAAAAATGTAATGAATTATTTCTTTTCAGAATAAATGGAGTATATTGCTAAATGTTACTCGTAATAATCCTGCTAGTGAAAACAGTATTTATTTATTGTATAATGATAGCCAAGTTTGGATCAACAATATAACTTAATAACTTCTCAATTTTAGCCACAGGCCTGCAAAGACTTGCATCTGCATTTAAATGAATGTGTCAATAATCCTAGCAAGTCCAGTAATGGAAAATAAATGTTTAGTTATCATAGAATCATAGAATAGTTAGGGTTGGAAAGGACCTTAAGATCATCTAGTTCCAACCCCCCTGCCATGGGCAGGGACAAGTTATGTTGTTATCAGAAGAGTGAAGTGCAAAAGGATATATGTAAATTCATGTATATCTTTTGCTTCTTTATGCTTCATAAATTAAACTCTGACTATATTGAAAAAAGTAACAGTATGAGCTAGGAGCTATTTCTCCAAGTGATAGCCAGCAGTGGAATGGAAAAATACTGTGTTCTGAGGGTACTCAATTAGATGGATTGGGAAGACTGAATTTTAAATGCCTGTTCTTTTGATACTGTTGCAATTAATGTCAAATAATAAAGTAGCCCAGGGATTAGATGAATGCAAAGGAATCTTAATCTGTTTGCTTAGATATGACAAGGGGAAGTATTGGACAGCTGTAAGATTTGATCCGTGGTGCTATCCCATTAAGCCTGTTTATGGCCAATTAATAGCTATTTTGTACTAGAAGTACACTAGAACATATTTCCTAGGAAAGTAGAACTTGATATTTGCAAGGTAAAACAAGTACAAGATTAATCTGAATTCTAAATATCTCAGTCTTTATCTTTGCTAAGATAATTCTTGTAGTTCCCTCTACCTGTCACAAAGAATGAAAACTGAAATTTATATGAGTCTTTGACTCTGTATTTATATGAGTCTTTGAAAAACAAATGTATCTATCTATTATTCAGAAAGTATTTCATTGTCCTCGAATTAGGGTGTTAATATATCAAATATAGGATACTATGATCCTATCAGTTCTTATTTCTCAGTTGATGGACATCATTGTCTTCTAAGATCCTATTAAATAAGAGATTAGATCATTTCAGCTGCATTGTAAAAAAAAGTGAAGACTGGCATAAAAGCATTTTAAGATTAGTATCTATTATATTCATAAATACTTGAAATTCAGTAGAGCAAAGTCAGTAGTACAATAAACAATTATTCCTTTATTTGCATGGCAGATTTTATACTTCATCTGTGTAAATTATTCATTTATAGATTAGTATGTCAGCAAATGCATCAAAATACTCAAATGTCAACAGATGCTCTTAAAAGAAATATTTTCAGTTTCTTCCCTCTCTCTTGCCAAATTATTAATGCATAAACTCAAGAGTTCAGAATTGACAACAAACCCATTGGAACAAGTTGACTACAGAAAGCTTTAAGTAGCATCTCAGAAATAATCACTGAAATCCAATTCCAAGTGCTGCTGGAAAGGAATTATCCATATGGAAAGGAATTATTCATGTCTAATCACGGTAGAAAGTAGGACCCCTGAAAATGAGGCATGTGTGATTCTGCCCCTTCAAGTACCAGGCTTTACTTTTGGTCTGCACTTTCTTTGAAATGACAGAGAGTCCTCTAGGGAAGCAAACCAGTCAATGGCATTGCCTTCTACCACCCTGTGGGCACAATTATGAGGCCTTTTTACCCCAGCAGAGGAGGAAAAGGGACTCAGTGTTGGAAACTAGCAATGTAGAATGATGTTGGCAAATCCTGATATAGTGAATTAGAGATCAAGGTTTCTGTGTGATATGGGGATTGTGTGAGAGCAATCCAGGCTAATGGTGGAGGTTAACTGCGTATTTAGACAGTATTATCACACTGTACATCTGATGTTTAGTTTTAAAGTTTTCCTGATAAGCGTGCAATTTAGTAGCATCAAGTCTTAAAGAGAAAACATTTCCTAAGATTCTGTGGCCATAGCCAGATTTCTGTGGTAGGGCTATGGACCAGTGTCCAGCCCCAAAGGTAAACTCCAATAAATCTTCTCAAATTGTAGAAAAATATTTTTATCAGAAGTTTCAACATTAATTGTCCATTACTGTTTTTTTTAAATTTATTTGCTATTTGAAAAACAATTATTCCTATTTGGCAATCCCAATTCATGGCTTTTTTCATGTTGCAGTGTTTGTGGAGAGGTAAAGAAATACATCTGTGTTACTTTGTACAAAACAAAACGAAACAAAAATGTAGCTGCTAGGTTAGATGTTTTGTAAAGTTTAGGTTATTGCACTCTGTGACCAACCATAAAACTATCCTCATTTAGTGATCATTTCAACTTTAAAAAGCAGTTGTATATGTAGCCTATCAAATAAGCACTCTACTATGTTAGGGACATGATTCTGTATTAAAGCCAAGACATTAATTTTTATCTCCCTTAAAAAAAAAAAAAAGAAAACAACTGAGACTCTGTTTTGAAAATGGGAAATATTTTAGGGCACTTTTTCTCAATTTGATACTATTTTTCAGCGAACAGACCTCATTTGCCTCATACAAAATCTCTTTCTTCATAGCTGCATATTTGTGAAAGATGGTATTTTTATTTTATTTTTTATTTTTTTTTTTTTTTTAATGAACAAAAAGTGCAGCTGAAATTCTTCCTAGAATGATGGAATCAGTGTGTGTGTATGCAGTCATATACATGTGAGGGTGTGTGTGCTCGGGGAGATCTACAACAAAATAGAAAGGAATTTTTTACATAGAAACATCAACATACATATGTCCTTTTATTTTTGCCGCATAAACCTTGAAGCCAGTCACTAAAGATGCAGTGGGATAGAAGAGAACAAGAGGGAACTTATTCTAAGCTCAGTGTGCCTCAGATGGTTCACAAAAATGTGTTCTTGAGTAATTCAGTGCATTACAGCACCTCCTCATGTTTGAAGGTGGTTGGTGTTTTTCCTTTTTGTACTTAAGCAGATCCTAAGTGCTGCAAATAGTTAAAAACCTATGCAGAGATTGATAATGACCTCTCTACTAAGTGTTGTCTGTTCAAGGACTTTACTTTTGCAGCTTCTTCATCAAAAAATATTGTCTATTTTTATCAGTTCTTA